>WWET01001891.1:295999-310020 GCA_011038615.1 Limnodynastes dumerilii | reverse complement strand
TGGACATTACAAGGGGCAGACGTGGAGGATGGACATTACAAGGGGCAGACGTGGAGGATGGACATTACAAGGGGAAGACATGGTGGCTGGACATTAAAAGGGGCAGATATGGAGGCTGGACATAATAATAAGGGGAAGACATGGAGGCAGGACAAAATTATAAGGGGAAGACATAAAGGCTGGACATTATATGGGGCAGACATGGAGGCTGGACAAATTATATAGAGGCAGATATGGAGGCTGGACATAATAGTAAGGGGCAGACATGGAGACTAGACAAATAAACAGAGAGGAGACACATGGAGGCAGGACATAATAATAATAAGGGGCAGACATGGAGGTAGGACAAATAAAGAGGCAGATACTCTATGGAGGCTGGCCATTTGAATCCCGGACAAATAATAAGGGGTAGATATATAGATGGCAGGCCTAATAATAAGAGGCAGACATATGGATGGTTGCCAAATAAAAGGGGCAGGCACTAGACCCACTGGTCTGGGCGGTGTAAGACACACCCACTTTCCCAGACACGCCCACTGGGTGGTAAAAGACATACCCCCTCTACCAGGCCGTAAAAGTTGGTCCCTCTTTTAAATTCTAAAATGTTGGGAGGTATGAACAGGGGCATATTCAATTTGGCTGGCATGGTGCTTATTTCCATTTATTTAGGAAATTTTGCATTGAAGATATGGTGAAACTACAACTCCCAGTAAGCTAAAACAGCACTAGCCTAGCTGATACCTGGCAGAGCATGATGGCGGGTTACCTATTTCTTCCCCAGGGGATGCCTTAAGTTCGAGGCTACCTCTGTCTTTGAAACATCACACACCATGAGACTCACATAAAACAGTGGGTTTGGTCTATTTATTGAGTGCTTACCACAGAAATGTACACATAAAATTAGCTTCTTGAATTAAAAATATTTCAAAGATTATAAATAGAAATTTATATGATCACTGATGACCTGTTTTTACCAGCCATAAGTTTACTGACCAATATTTAATCTGCTGACTAATGTCCATATACTATAAATATTATTTGTAGATGTATAGATCATGAAATGTTAAAAGTCATCTATTTTTTTTGTTTTGTGTTTTTTTTTATAATTGGCAGCGTGGGAGTAGGTTACAACCAGAGATCAATCTCTACTTTGCAGCTCTTTGATGTGCTGTGTACATAAATTAATTGGCAACGCCTGAAATAAATGAAATGTACACTCAGTAACTTCTACAACAAAACACCACTGTTTGATTCCATCGTCTGGCTCTTCAGAAGTGAAAAGCAAAATGATGAACAAGGCAACCTTTATAGCAAAAAAAAATAACCACAGTATTTTAAAGTATGACCCCAAGAAGCAGACGAAATGATGTCATCATTGAGAATTGCAAACTTATGTGCATAATAGTACATACATAACAAAACAAAGAGTGTCTTGTTCAGAACTTGTTTGTTGTAACACTTCTATAGACAAGCATAAAAAAATTAAACCATGAATCCTTTGACATAGTTCCTCCAAAATCTTTATCCAAATTATAGGCTAATGAATTGGAGCCTGTCCGGCAGTCAAGAAGTAAAGAGACTCTTTTTTTGTAAGCATATACAAACTTTTAATATTTTTCATTTAAAGATAGAGTTACTCAATAATAAGGCTTAACCTAAAAATGGTAGCACGGACAGTGGGAATTGGTAGAATGAAGTGTTTAAGACAATAAGACACCCAGGCACGGCATGATGTGGAGAGTGAGGAGGATTCTGGACTGAAAGCGGCCCTCCCTACTCCCCTCTCCACAGCACCTGTCTCATGCTTCCCCTGAGCCTGAACCACTGTTAATTATTGTAAGGTGTTTTCAGCACTCTGGTAAGAGCACCTTACAATGTTTAACAATGGTGGCCTTTCACTGTTGCTGTGCTATTGCATCTGTCACACTGTTTAACAGGTAGGCTCAAGTAGCCTGGTTTAGAATAATGACTGAGAGAGACATGTAGCACACAAAGACAATGGGGTAGATCCAGAACTACGATACGCAGATTACGTACAATCGCTACTACTCATGCGCAGTAGCTATTGTTCAGTGAATTACGTCCGTCTATGGAAGACGGACGTAGTTCTGGATCCGGCCCAATGGTGCTAGACTTTAGGAAGGCGGATTTTGTGGAAATGGGGAAGTGATTCCTTGGCAGAGTTGAGGCACATGAAAGGTGTACATTAACATTGGAAAAATAAAAAAAATGCAACAGACCTTTCTATAAGAAAGGTTAAGAAAAACTGTAGAAAAAAAAACCGGATCCAGACCTAAGTGCTTGTTACGTTTCATAGCGTATTTTCTATGCACTCCCCTCGCTCGTATGTACTTTGGCCATTTTACGCTTCCCAAACCCTACCTTAACTTTTCAAAGTGTAACTACTGACGTACGTAAAGGTTACATGTACGTAAGTGCCCATACTGTAGGATTTAAATGCCTCGCCCCGCCTCCGAAGCGTAATTATGGATGTCATATTGATGTCACGTATGAGTTATGTGGCGTAACATCTGCCGCGCCTATACGCAGTACATACAAAATAAAGTTTTTACGTCATTGGCTAGCATAAATACACTAGTGTACGTAGCTCAGGATCTACCCAAATGTGGTTTACAAAAGAGGTAGCAAGTACAGTGAAAGCAAAAAAGATGGCCTTTTGAAATTTAAGAAAACTTAAAATAATGATGACAGGGAGAGGTATTTTGCAAAGCAGAATGAGGCTAAAAAAGGTTATCAGGGCAACAAAGAAGAAGGCCAACTAATAGCCAGTGAGTCTAACATCAGTAGTGGGAAAATTAATGGAAACACTGTTAAAGAAACAAATTGTACAGTATCTTAAATCCAGTAACTTACAGGATCCCAAGCAGAATGGATTCACTAGGGGAAGATAATCTTATTGAATTTTTTGACAGGGTCACTAAAATCTTGTAACTCCTCAGTGAAAGTAGTAGTAATTGCCCCCACTGTATTAATTGCCTTCCCAATTAAAAGTGGTCCCTTCCCCTCTCTTTCTTTTGTGAATATTGAACAGAAATACTTGTTATGATGATCTGCCATAGCCCTTTCACCTTCAACAAAAATCCCACTCTCCATTTTGTACCTTACGATACCCTCTTTAGTTTTTCGCCTTTCGTTTATATACCTAAAAAATCTTTTGTCCCCTTTTAGTACCGAGTGGGACAGTTTTTCCTCAGTTTGGCCCGTATTCAGAGTACTAGATGTATAACATATACGTCCGGTGTTTAGCGATGTTTGCTACTGCGCATGCATAGTAATTTTTTTTACGTAATCTACATATCTTTTTCTTATGTAGATTGCGTAAATTCAATCTGAAAGACCCTCGTTTTTGTGTGGCACGTGTCTCTCTCAGTCAATATACTAAACCATACTGCTTGATGGTCATTGGATCCTAGGTTCTCACCCACACTTACTTTTGACATTCTGTCACCATTTGTAAGTACCAAATCTAAGATGACCTCTTTGGGAGTGGGCTCTCCTACCAGTTGCTTAAGGGACACTCCCTTTAATGAATTTAAGATGTCCCCACTAGTGGAGCTTGCTGAAGACTCATCCCAGTTTACATCAGGTATATTAACATCTCCCATGATTATTACCTCCCCTTTAATGCCATTTTAGCAATGTTTTGCAATAGGACATTGTCCATTTGCTCCTCTTGCCCTGGTGGCCTATCCTTAAATAAATTATAACCCGGTACAGCTATGTCCCAGTCATGATTTTCATTGCAGCATGATTCTGTGATTCCCACAATATCCAGATTATCCCTTGCCATTATTGCAATTAGTTCAGGGATTTTATTTCCTAAGCTCCTAGCATTTGCACAGATTGCTCTGAGAGGTTGCATTATGAATCTCCTATTCGTTAGTTTATTATTATTGCTAGATATGTATATATTGCTTTTTATATTTTTTTTTGCTGAGGCTATAATATCTGTCATTATTGACTGGCTACACAACACTTTTTGGTTGGGAAAGAAGCTATTTTTATTATTTGCATCACTGCTCCCCTCTTCTAGCTTAAATGGTTTCTAATAAAGCATTCAAACTGCTCACTTAGAAGTTCAGGGATTTTATTTCCTAAGCTCCTAGCATTTGCACAGATTGCTCTGAGAGGTTGCATTATGAATCTCCTATTCATTAGTTTATTATTATTGCTAGATATGTATATATTGCTTTTTATATTTTCTTCTAGCTTAAATGGTTTCTAATAAAGCATTCAAACTGCTCACTTAGAATATCTGTTCCCACAGAAGATGGGTGCAAGCCATGCTTTTTATATCTGTTTTGCCAGATGTCATGGCTATGTTCTGTGAACCCAAATCCTTCCTCATGACACCGCTTCCTAAGCCACAGATTGAAATCATGAATGCGCATCATTCTACCTTCTTCAAATCTGTGTACTGGCAGCACTTCAGAAAAAGTAACAATATTTACCACCTGCTTAAGAGCAGTTCCCATCTTTCTAAATTCATCTTTAACAGCCACAACTTAAGCATTGGCAAAGTAATTTCTCCCAAGGCGGATAATGACATCAACCTCCCTTTCCTTGCTCGCTGCCTTTAGAATATTTAAAATGCGCTTTTTAGTCCATGGAGTTGTAGCTCCAGGCAAGCACTTCATCTGATTCCTAATTTCAGAACCTCTTTCCAGCTGGATACCCCTAACAATAGAATCCCCCGCAAGAAGTGCAGTCATTCTCAGGGATTCCCTTTTCTCGCCATCAGGTTTCCTCAACACCTCATGCTCTACATTACCTGTTGAAATGCACTCCAGGCCTCCAAGTGCTGCATATGAGTCTTGCAAGGGCACAGCCTATGCAATGTGTCCTCGTGCAACTGGACCTTCTTACAAGCATTCTTCACCATAATCTACCCAGTACGTTTCCTGGGAACTCTCTGAGGCAATGGTGGCATCAAAGATACAGACATCCTGCATATCTCACCATGCATTCTAGCTATCTCATCCCGCAAAAAAGACATCTTCTGACAGATTGTACAACACCTGATTTTCCAAATTGCAAAACAAACGCATCACAACCACCGCAATGCACAAGACCAGACATCCTAGAAGGTTTATTCAAATTAAAATCAGCAATCTTTACTAGTTCAACAATTCATGTAACAAGTAATGTGATGTGGGGCTGGAGAGACAAGATGGGGAATACTGGGGGGCTGAACACACGATGGTGGATACTGGGGGGTTGGAGAAACATGATTGAAAATACTGGTGGTCTGGAGAGACATGATGGGGATACTAGGGGGCTGGAGACACTTGATTAGAAATACTGTGGGAATGGAGAGACATGACTGGAAATACTTAGGGATGGAGAGACATGATGGGGAACTGGAGACACATGATGGGGATACTGGGAGCCGGGGAGACATGAATTGGGAATACTTGGATGCCAGAGAGACATAAATGATAAGATAGTTTGTGGCGGTTTTTAAGATGAAGTGGGAATTGTATTGCAGAGAGTAATGACTATGGACATGATTCACACATAAGAAGGTGAAGAGGTTTGTGAAATGACCTACTATGCATGTGTAGTAGGTCATTTACACAATCTATGTAGTTAGGTACATAGATTGCCTCCGTGCGGTCTTTAAAGTAGTTTAGTAAGGAAGAGGCAGTGTAATGCCACCTCTTGGAGTGTTTCAGTAGAAGTGGGAGGGGGGAGGGATTTAGATTAGCGGGGGGAGAGATTTAGATTAGCTAGAGAGGGTGGGGAGGAGGCAGGTAGAGGCATTGTCCATGCATAGTTTCCTTCTTAAGCCCAGGCCATGTGGCTCTTATCTGCCATCACTTTCTATGTTTCTATGAGCCTGATCCAGACCTACGCTCATGAAACGCTCATGTGCGTAGCGTATTTACACCAGCGTAACTACGATGCACTCCCATAGCCACTCCCCTTGGTCATACTTAGTTTTGCCTTCTTACGCCCAGCAAACCCTACCCTAACATTTCTGATCATAACCGCGGGTGTCCGTAAGCTTATTGCATAGTTACGACTCTTAGCACGCCCATACTGTACAATTTAAATGCCTCACCCCGCCCTCGGTGCGTATTTATGGGAGGCACGCCCCCCGGGTGGTGTTATGAAGCTGGTACGCTCAAGGCCCATACGCTCAGAATTTGCCCTCCTGATGACCCTCATTCCTGACATGATTGAAAACGACAACAGTACCAGCGCAAATCCAAAAAACTAATAAATAAAAATATGTATATATGTGAATTAGTGTCCAACTAAAAATGCCAGACTATTTACTTGCTGGGCACTTCTCTGTTTGTTGTTATTTGGAGAGATACAGAGATGAACCAGGCCATTTACTTGTTGAGCACTGAGTTGGTTGTTATTTGGAAAGATACAGTGAGAAACTAACACCGAGCCCCTTGGACCACAGGCTGCCATCTAGGATCCCGGCATCTAGCCGTGACCATGGTACATACTCCAACAGCTTTGGCTGCAAGGGTGTTGTGACAGCACGAGTGTCCTCGTCCTGTGGAGACTATGAGGAAGTGGTGAGATCCATGCTTATATGCTCCGTATTTATACTTTACTATCTCCCCATATACATTGTGGACCATCTCTAAATAGCAATATTTACAAGTTTTGAAAAAGACCGTCTATACTATAGGCAAAAATGTCAAGGCCACTACAGCCGTTACAAATTGCTATCAATTGCTACAATCCTTCAGAATAACATCAAGACTGCTATAAACTGCTACATATTATAACTTGAAAATAATTTTGGCTGCTATCCTTACAGACATTGGGATGGATCCAGAACTACGTACATGCGTGTATTTACGCTAGCCGCTAGCTAGCTTAGTGCTTAGGGTGCATGCGCGTGGCAGATGTTACGCCACGTAACTCAGAGCGTAAGGGCCAGAGACGTATCATCCCTGTAACTACGTACGAAGGGGTGTGCCAGCCATACGACTCCCTAATTACGCTTCGCATTTAAATCATACAGTATGGGCGTGCTTAGCAGCGTAAGTACGTTCAGCCATTACGCCCGTCAGGAGTTACACTTGGAAAAGTTAAGGTAGGGTTTGGAAAGCGTAACACGGCTAAACTACATCTGACTGAGGGGAGTGACAAGGGGAGTGCATAGTAAATACGCGAGTGTAAGTACGCTACGCTAGGAAACATAATGGACACGTAGCTCTGTATCAGGCCCATTGCTCCTTAAGCCTATTGCTCTAGTAGTTTGTATATTATCTATTAGTAGGGCGGATTCTACTTGGTAAGCTGAATATATTTCTTCTTTTAGTAAGAAATTAAGTCCAGAAGTAAAAGTTTTTTATATATATTTGTATTATTTTGTATCTATATGGGCCCATAGTCTGTGTTACAAAGCCTTCACTCCAGGGCGAAACGCGCGTCGGGTGTCACGCCTGACAGCTGGCTCCATCATTGTGTATCCTGTGGTATTATCCAGTGAGCTTACGAAGCTGCCAGGCACTGTTGTTTTTGCTGCATATGGATCACCGCTTGTGAGTAGATAGAGTAGGGCTATTTACAGTCACGGAAGTGTGAAGCATGTCCTTGTGGGCATTAGTTGTTATTTAGGGCGTGCTAATGGTCTCTTAGTTAGCCTGCGGTGATCCACTATTAGTGTCATGTGCTTGCATGCATTATATAATTTGCACTGATGTTCATTTGTAATACATGTCACTTTGCTCATTGTGTCCCGTGTTATCGGGGAATGCTTAGACTTGGATATTCACAATTGTGTTCTTGTCTTATGTCGCCCTTCAAGTGTTTTTTAAAATGTTTGAATAAATTGTTCTTTTAAATGTAGCGTTTGTCTACTCCTGATTGATACAGAAGTGCACTCATAAGAGATCCTTGTCCTTTTGGGGAATTGGTGTTTTACACATTTTTCTCTATGTTTTTGGTTCTAAATTATTGTTAAGGAGGACCCAGGGTAGCACCTGTAAATCTTGCAGCGATAGATTGGTTTATGAGGATTAGTGCGGCCTTTTGTTTAATTGTGTTATTTTATTATTGTGTGTTTTAATAAATTGTATATGCATATAGACTATATCCAGTTATTTTTAGTTGGACACTAATACACATATATATATATATATATACATATTTTTATTTATTTCTTGTTTTTTGGATTTTTGCGCAGGAATTGTTGTTGTTTTCTATTGGAATTTCCTATATAGGGGGAACTGCACAACCCCTTTCCTGGCAGAAATTCTGAAACTTTTTAATCTTATTTATTAATTAATTTGTGTTTTTTATATTAGTGTGGCTATATTTTATATACAAAGCGCCTGCTTTATTTTTGGTGTGCTTTTCCCTGACACGTTGCCAAGAATCCTTGAACCTTTCTCCTCCAGACATACATTCACATTTCTGCAAGCTTGCAGCTCACATCTTGGCAGCAGTAAAATATCTCATCGCCAAGTTTTGGAAAAAGCCATTTCTCCTGCACTCCGCCTTGATTTCCTATATATGGCATATAGCAGGCATGGAAAAATAGACCTTCTGCCTTGGAGGTAAGGAGGAGGTCTACTATAAAGTTTGGTCTCTTGTTTAGCTTTCATACCCACCCTTCCACCTTGTCATTTGGGGGTTCCCAACAGAAGGCACAGTACAGCACCCTTCTACCGGATGAATGCTGGATGGACTGGCTTTTTTTGCACTGCCCCCATATCCCCTCCAGACCCCCACATCTTATTTCTCTCTTCTCTTTTACATTTTTGTTCTTCACCACAATGGTGGTGAATGTCTGCTACTCTGTGCTGATTCACATTGTTGTCTGTACTGATTGTTCACTGTTGGCTGACTCAATAAACTAAAAAAGTCATGGTGTTAATTAAAGATGAGCCGATTCTGAGAAGTCTGACAAAACAAAATTGTACATCTGGGGAAAAGTTCCTACTGACATAGAAAATGTATGGGAAAATGTCAGATCCCACATATTTTACAGAAGCTTTAGAAAAGGTTGCATGCTTACACTGTAATGTGAGTGAAGCGTGCTCTGAGCTGGCTCTTCCTCCAGTGGGAGTGGCTATGACATCAGTAGGCTTAGTAACTGAGCATGTGCGGTAAGTTCCCACCTTTTAGCTCTGTATATAAAGAGAGAGAGAGAGAGAAAGAGAGAGTGAGAGAGTGAGAGAGAGAGAGTGAGTGAGAGTGAGAGAATGAGAGTGAGAGAATGAGAGTGAGAGAGAGAAAGAGAGCAAAGTTACTGTGAGACTTTTCCAGTGTTTTCCCCTTAGACTGAGAAATCTGTCTATTACTAGAGCATGAACACATACCATAACTTCTGCTGCTATGTATACTAGTGGAAATTTAGAAATGGCAGTATTGACATTTAGAAGTGGTTTTATGAAAGTTTAGAAGTAACAGAAGTGAATGGGGATTTAATGCTTTTCAATTAAATCAGTGGGAGAAGTGATGGTATGGTATACCCCTGTATACCCCCTCACTTCAATCCCTGATATATACTGTATAAACCCTGTGTGATCCTATCATACTGTATTACTGTTGTACTGCCACAGAGACACTGCACCTGCAGTTCCTATTTTAATAAACAAATAAGCTGGTTAAGCCAATTTTCTGTGTGGACTCACCTCCATACACACACCGGCTGTTACTACCACATAGGGCCTTATCCAGACTTAATAACGACAGCCAATTTTGCATGCAGCTTGCGTAAGTCCGGCTGTGGAAACGCACTGCGCATTTGTGTGCCAGATGATACTCGTTGCAACTCTGATCGTACACAACTTGTTAAATTATACAGTATGGGCTGGGTTAGGCACTTATACGTACAACATGGCATTAGGTCCGCACAGAGATACGCAAGGAAATGCAACCGAGGGCTGCCTTAACCAGGAGGACATATAAACTCCTCGGCTGCTGGCTGCCCCCACCTCACACTCACCAAGGGTTCAATTAGAGGGTAGCCAATAGTAAAAGAGGAGGTGGGCAGGCTCATAAGGGGTATAAGGGTTGGCAGCCATTTTCCTCTTCATTATCCATTCAGTTTTCCCTCCCTCCTCATCCCTTCATTGTTTAGACAATTTTAACAGTTTCTGATCACTACCTGGGGAGCGCTCTTTAGATGGGGGATGTCTTGTTTAATTACACCTTTCAGTTGCTGTCCCCCATCTGCAATTGCCGCCACCTACCTCTAAATCTATAGTTCTAGTTAATAAAATCTTGCCCCCTTTTGAAATCCAATCAAGTTGTCTGTGTCTAATTTCTGGTATGTTTGTGCGTAAGGTGGGGCGGTGGTCAGCCGTAGGTAGTTTAAAGACAAAGTAGGGTTCGGAACATGTAAGTCAAGTTACATATGTGTGAAGGGAGTGCATTATCCTTAGTAGTGCGTAACTTAGGTACGCATGTGTACATAAAACGATCTTAAGTCTGGATCAGGCCCATATAGTCTACTCTGCCCAAAAGTGCAATCATTGGTTAGAGTTTGCCTGAGAGAGTAAAAGAGTCTTAGATTTACTAAGCTGCAGGAATGGAAAAGCGGTGATGTTGCTCATAGCAACCAATCAGATTCTAGCTCTCACTTTCCTATTACATTCTAGAAAATGTCAGCTAGATTGGTTTCTATGGGCAACATCTCCTCTTTTCCATTCCCGCAACTTAGTAAACTTAGTAAATCTGGCCCTTACTGTCATTAACACATTAGTACTGGTCCATTTATTACACATTTATTGTCAGATTTATTGTTTGGTGTATTGGTTTATTTAATTCAAAGCCACCATCAACATCAAACAAAGCACGACTTCAATGTGATTGTAAAGATTTATTCCACTATTGTGTGTGGGACAGTGACAGTGTCTGAACTGTAATTTAGTTCCTCCCTTCCAATCATATTATGCATTCACCTGGTTTGGGGGCAGCTACTTTACAGTTGTGTCCAAAGGGACAGTTCATGGCACCCCAACATTGTATTGGGGAATGTTCATGCAATTTATGTGCTTTTTAGATGAAAAGACAGAGTTGCCCAAGATTTGGTTGTACTATGTACCATCACTGACCATGGAGCAAATTACAAAATATATTGTGGATATTGAGTTGTAAAACTACCTGACTGCATGTCCTTGATGAATGCAGTGCCAGGAAAAAAATTAATTAACCACCTAGGCACATCTTCCCTATTACATCATTTGCTGTTGATTTATGTGTTTTATGACAAATGACAAAAGTGACAATCCAGCAAGTAGAGTTGCCTCATGCAGTCTTTACCCCCATAACCTTCAAAATAACTTTTCTCATTACCTTTTGAACATAGAAGTAGCAAATGCAAACTAAATCCCCCAAGAGATCCGTCCGTTCCAAGATAAATCCTTGTTTGGTAGGGCTACTGTGGTGAATTCCCATTACAAAAACTCAAGCGTGTTTTAAAAAGAAATAACTATCTGTATCGTTTGCACAAAGACCCAAATATAACATCCAGCATTCTGTTATTCAGCAGATTACTAAATCCACTATGCTATGTTACCATTGGATGCATCCAGTTTGCACCTGCAATGCATTAGGTTTTATTGTATTAGTAAATGTCATTCCTGTATGCTACCAATGTCTTCCTCAATTCCGATTCCCTGGAACAGGAATTTCTCAGAAGTCAAAGTCATTCACTTCCAAGAAAAGACTTTGGTAACGACTATGCACTTATCTATGGATATGTGTTGGTCATACTAAAGATTTCATGACTGCAATGTTAATCAGTTGCAGCAGTACCTGTAGCATCGTCAGCATTATTCTAATAATGGTAGGACACAGATAGTCTGCTCTTGGTTTCATTGGCTTCACAAGACACTGGTGTAAAGCTGTTCTAGAAACTCATTAATGTAATTGTTAAAGGTGATCACCCCTTAAAACTATCATCAGGATGACTGTAAAGAAATTAGAATTTAATTAAGTTGAGATCTGCAGAGTTTACATGGTGTTATGTAATTACCATTTCCATTATCTCTCCTCTGCCATAACATTATATTCTGTGCAACTGTGTAACTGGCATCCATATTATTATCCAGGGTCACCCTTAACAAAGTAGGGGCTCAGGGAAAAGCTTCCTCAGGGGCCCCTCTCCCCTCATCTGCTACATACAAAGTTCGGCTTAGGGTCCCCTGGGTTAGCGTCTGAATAAAGGAAGCGTCGGGTTCTGATGTAGTCCTTGTTAATTGACTAGAGCTTGAAGTGGAGCACTAAGAGGCATTCTGAAGTGAATAGAAGGAAAAGTACTTGGCAAGGTTACTGCAGGCAGGAGCAGCTGGGACTGCAATGCTTCAGAAGCAGTAAGGACTGCAATGCTTGGAAGCACTTAGTGCTGCGATAAAAGCTGCGCACTCTCTTGGAGTAATATTGCTGGAGCTAGCAGTGCGGCAGATTAGATAAGAGCAGTGCAGACACTTGCAGTCTGCATGCTGGAGCTTGGAGTGCAGCGGCTTGAGTGAGAGCTGCACACACACTTGCAAATGGAATGCTGGAGCTTGTAGTGCAGCGATCCGATAGTAAACACAGGGAGTTTGTCAGCGTACGCAGACACAAGGAATACGTTAAAGTACACAGGCAATAGGAAAACTGAAGACACATACAGTGGGTTAGGAACCAGGAACATTGCAATATGGTACCAGAGGGATGGTGCCAGCAATTCAAATAGGGAGCACATATCACTAATTGGCTGATCGTCGTCAGGGAAGCAATGCAGCCAGATGGTTGGTGCTGAGCAGTCAGATGATCGCATCCAAGATGGGAAACACTGAGGATACGAGATTGAGTAGGCCGCGCTAGAGGTCCTGGACCAGCGCAAGACCCAGGGAAATACTGCATCTGACACTGTAAGTTCCATACTTTGGGGTCTATTTATATACCTTCCTCGTTCCCTGTGAAGGAAGCTGCATCAGGCTCGCTTATCATCGCAGCGAGCCTGGCAGCTTCCTTCACATGATTTACTAATACTCACCCCTCCTCCGAGGTCCCGCGATGAGCCGCGGGTCGGTGCTCCGCTTCTCCTCCGTGGTGTTCTGATGTAGTCCTTGTTCATTGACTAGAGCTTGAAGTGGAGCACTAAGAGGCATTGTGAAGTGAATAGAAGATCCAAAGGAAAAGTACTTGGCAAGGTTATTGCAGGCAGGAGCAGCTGGGACTGCAATGGTTCAGAAGCAGTAAGGACTGCAATGCTTGGAAGCACTTAGTGCTGCGATAAAAGCTGCGCTCTCTCTTGGAGTAATATTGCTGGAGCTAGCAGTGCGCCAGATTAGATAAGAGCAGTGCAGACACTTGCAGTCTGCATTCTGGAGCTTGGAGTGCAGCGGCTTGAGTGAGAGCTGCACACACACACTTGCAGATGGAATGCTGGAGTTTGTAGTGCAGCAGCTTGAGTGAAACTGCACACACACACACTTGCAAATGGAATGCTGGAGCTTGTAGTGCATCGATTCGATAGTAAACACAGGGAGTTTGTCAGCGTACACAGACACAAGGAATACGTTAAAGTACACAGGCAATAGGAAAGCTGAAGACAAATACAGTGGGTTAGGAACCAGGAACATTGCAATATGGTACCAGAATGATGGTGCCAGCAATTCAAATAGGGAGCGCATATCACTAATTGGCTGACCGTCGTCAGGGAAGCAATGCAGCCAGATGGTTGGTGCTGAGCAGTCAGATGATCGCATCCAAGATGGGAAACACTGAGGATACGAGATTGAGTAGGCCGCGCTAGAGGTCCTGGACCAGCGCAAGACCCAGGGAAATACTGCATCTGACACTGTAAGTTCCATACTTTGGGGTCTATTTATATACCTTCCTCGTTCCCTGTGAAGGAAGCTGCATCAGGCTCGCTTATCATCGCAGCAAACCTGGCAGCTTCCTTCACACTATTTACAAATACTCACCCTTCCTGCGAGGTCCCGCAATGAGCTGCCGGGTCCGCGTAGTGCTTCATATTCATGCGATGCATGAATGAAGTACTGCACATGCGCAGTAGCTCATAATCG
>WWET01001891.1:269425-284593 GCA_011038615.1 Limnodynastes dumerilii | reverse complement strand
TAATGTAATGTGTGATATTGGTTTTGTAATCCCATATGTTATTTGAGTTTTTAAGTACTCACAAGGTATTTTTTTCCAAGCATGTGGCTGGGATTAGGGAGTGCCCCTTGTATAAAGCTGTGTTTAGTGCATATAATGTGTGATATTGGTTTTGTAATCCCATATGTTATTTGAGTTTTTAAGTACTCACAAGGTATTTTTTTCCAAGCATGTGAAATTGCTGGGATTACAACCAAATGGTGAGAAATAATACAACTATTCATCCCGGGTTCTAATGGTGTTTTTGGAGAAGTGAAGCGACTCTAAAAAAAAAATCAGGGAACTGTGTAGAATATGCTCAGTGATTTTTATGCTATATAAAGTATTCAGGCAAAAAAAAAAATGAAATGTTGCGTTGAAATAATGTTGTTTTAAACTCATATAGCATTAGTAAATATGAATGGCAGTATAAGTCATACCATCCCATGATATGGTTGTAAGAAACTACATTTAATGGCATATGGTATAAGCGCTGCATTCTGAAGCTATTTGCTCTTTGCTTCATACCAATATAAAATATACAACATCTATGATGATGTGGCAATAAAGTTCTTGCAACCTATGAATTTGGCTTATCTGTTTTGTCTTTTTTTGTTATTATTTTTATAAAGTTATTAATTGTAAGGGCATAATGAAACTTTCATGTCCGTTATATTGAAATATATTCATATACGTATATTACTAAATGCGTATATGGTGATATTGGGAGGTATCATGTTTAAGCCCATTTAAAATTGTAGATACACTTAGGTAGAGATATCCAAAACTTGTTCAAGGATGCAGCTGTCTGTTGTACACACACACACACACACACACAGTCATCAAATATGTTTCATTATGAGATGGTGTGATGTGTGCCATGCCTAGTCTGTGAATGTGGAAATACCACAACAGATTGCACATCATCCATAGAAAATCCTCCAATCACACAATTTACAGTAACTATAGAGTAAACTTTAAGAGCTGTTTAATGTTTTTGTTATTCTTATATTTTGTTTCTATTGTGACAATATGAATACAGATTTACATATCAACTCAATCCCAATATCCATTTCTAAAGCATATAGAACCCAGACAAAAGGCAGTGGCATTACTAGGATTAGTGTGACCCAGTGCGGTAACTCATGGTGTCATCCCCCCATCCTACTACCATACAAGACCATACAGAATCCCAGCATCCCACATCAGGCCACTTATATGTCTCCAGCCATCACTGCAACCTCCTTATAGGTTTCCAGCCATTATTGCTGCCACCTTATATGTCTCCAGCCATAACTGCTGTCTCCTTTTATTACAGCAACCATTACTGCAGCCCCTTATACAGTATGGGCCTGATCCAGACCCCCGTCGCCCGGCAGTAATACGCCGGGCATACACTTAAGATCGTCTAAAAAGACGATCTGCGCATGCGCTGGGCAGATGTTGCAACTGTTTATATGCTGGGGCAAGGGGGAGTGTTGGGGGAGGGAAGCGATGGTACGCTGAGCGGTAAACCACTCAGTGTACCATCGTAGGTCTGGATACGGCCCTATGTCTCCAGTTGTCATTGCAGCCCCCTTATACAGTGTGTCTCCAGCTATCATTGCAGCCCCCTTGTATCTATCCTGCTTTTTTCAACTCCCTTACCTTGGTTCTGCTGTTGTGTTGGTCCCTGGATGTCTTCTTGTTGATCTTCTTATCTCTGATCACTCAATGATGCAAATGTGACCTTGGGGTCATGTAAACATCACTCAGACAGGACACTATGCTATCATGCTATGAGTCAGACAGACAGGCGGGAGTGACGAAGTGGAGACTCTGTCGCCCCATATGATATTGACACAACGATGCACAGGGTCTACCTTTTTCTAACGTAAAATGGCGGTTATGCAAAGCTGTGGATAAGTATGCAAAAAGATGGCTTATAGGCCTATACTATACATTGGAACAATGTATTGGCACCAGCTAACAAACGCAACCCAGCCAATCTGTCAGAAGGTGTCAGAGGTATCGCAGTGCTGTTATGACACTCAGACTTTGGACACTCCGGGTTTACCTGGGGAGTACCGGAGTGGTCCAGAAGGAATAGAGGGTGATACCCCAGGATTACCTGAATAGTACCGGGGTGATCACTAAGGATAGTTAGGGTGACTGGATCGGCTGCCGGATTGCGGGGTCTTTCCTTCAGGTGGTTTTCACCAGAGCCCCTGATGGTGGGGATGGTCTTGAGCGCCCCATGTAGGTATGGTCGCGCACCGTTGAGTCTAGATCCAGAAGAATAGGAAATACTAAACACCCTACAGTGAACCAATAGTGAGGCAATACTATGACAAACTAGGATGGGAGCAGAGGTGGACGGAAGGGACCGACCAGTACGGACAACAATAAACAAGGAACAATAGACTACGGACTGAGCAGGGAGACGGGACTGACAAGACGCACTGGGGCTCACTCTCTGCAAGCACACAGAATGATCCCTTACGGGATCACAAACACACTCAGAAAGGTAAGTAAGGGATGACAAGGTGGGTAGGTACACGTAAGGAGGGAGACCCAAAGAGGTTGGTAACAACTTAATAAGGTAAGAGGCAGGTAGGTACAAGGCAGGTAAGGAGGACACTCAGCGGTCAGATCACTAGTAAAGCACAGGGCTAAAGCTGTGGAGACCCGGACGCTGCGTCCGACAGGCATGAGGATTGTGCGTCGCCGTTACCATGGAGACGCTAGGAGCGCAAGCCGGAAGCCCGCGAACAGCCGAAGGGACGGGAGAGAGACGCGGCGCACATGGAGAGGTAAGCAGCCGGAGCCCTGCGACAGGCAGGCGCCGTGAGCTTATAAGTGCATTCCGATTGGGCATCAGGGGGACATGCGCAGAATGGAAAATTGGCTGGGATTTGATACAAATGCTTAAAAGGGGATAAAACAGGGGAAAATCTGGATTTAGTGTCTAGTCCATTGGTATTTACTTTGGTATTGGTAAGCTGTCAGCCTCTTTAGTCAGGCAGCAGTCCGTCCCCCCCGATCATGCTTAGCAAAGCCCAGTCCCATCAGGTTCCTCCTAGCACCGCTTATCCAGACTCAGGCCCTGCCTCCTTGCTATAGGGTCGGAGTCTGTCATCTTCCACCCCTGCTTAAGACAATGCAACTGTAGAATATAAGTCAAATTAGACTTTATCCTTGTATGTATGCTCAAGACAGACATAGACACATTTGCTCAGAAGTTTTATACATATTAAATGACTACAAAATAATTGTCATGTTCTTAAACCACATTCATCCTAGAAAAGTTGAATAATACCAGATATTTTCAAAGAACTGGGTCTTACAAAACAGCTTCTAATGCAATCTGGAACAAAGTCAAAGTGTAATTAGTCCTTGGCTAGGAGGACATGATAAGTAATCATTCTTCACAGATGATTCTGTAAACATGGACATTACTGTGATATTCTACAGTAACAGAAATGAAACCATCCATTAAGATTAAAAAACTTAAAAATGTCAGTTTAGATATGAACTTTACCAGAACTTATTTATTTTATTTAAAGGACCAAGAAAGATCACATTCATGAATGTTGAATATCTTGGGTTAAACAATTAATTATACTTGTATGACTTGTCTCCATTGTTTACACTTCTGTACATTTTATTGAGAAGATTTCTAATGTTTGAATTACTGGATGTGAATAAGATGTTAACGATCGTAGTAATTTATGAAAGCAGAGTGAAGCATTTTAAAAATGTCTTATCATCTCTCGCCTTAACCACTGCAGTCTCCTGCTTTTTGGCATTTCAATCACTCATCTATTCACCTTCTATACATCTTAAATGCCCCAGAAAGACAATGGGGTCCATTTAGGAAGGGAAGGGAGTTTAAATACAAAGATAACAGTATTTTTCTTACAATTTTAACTCTCTCCCACCTTTCTAGCATTTAGTAAAGCCCCAGTACCGGAGTAGCTATGAAACACAGAAGAGAGGAATCCTGAAGATCACGACACTGCTGCAGAAGGAGTTCTGTTAAAGCTTGCATGATAGATAAATTTAGCAAATGTCAAATTTCCAGGCCATAAGACTGTGGACGATTCTATGAGGTATGGAACATTAATATTTTATAAAGCCTAATTTTCCATAAAAGAATATATAGTAAGTTATTGTAGCGCTTTCAAAAACTTTAAATTTATAGAAAAGTGAGATTCCACAACCATTTTTTTCACACAAATTAATACATAATTTATTAATAAAAACCAGATTCCATATTTGTTTTTTATTAATAAATTGTATTTTAATTTGTGTGATAAAACACTTGTGGACATCTCATTTTATTTATATACTTGAGTTTTTATAGCACTACAGTAACTTTCTGTATTTTCTGTTTGGTTTTCCTTTGGGTGTTGGTATCACCTATATTCTGTTTATCAACCTCCTCAAATATTTCCCTATATGGGCCATTGAGAGAAAGTAAATCAGATTATGCAAAAATATAATAATTAAATTACATTAAATTTTATTTAATTTAACAATATTATTTTTTGGTGTAATCTGATTGACTTTCTCACAATCACCCAAATATTATTCTAGTAACAACACCAAAAAGACTAGGCATAAATGTTTGTACATTATGTCACCTAAGAATTAATAATATCCATGGATTAACTCTTGTCTTTTTTATTAATTATGAACAACAAACTTGTCTTTGTATTTATGAATGTCATGTCTAATATATATATTATTATTATTATTATTATCGTTTATTTATAATGCGCCACAAGGTGTCCGCAGCGGCGTACAAAATACAACAAAATACAGTACAGACATGCAGGGTAGGGATGGACAGCATAGTATATATTAAATACAATATGACTATAAAAATATCACAGAAAAACAATAAAGTGAAGCAAGCACAGAACGCAAGGCAAAATGCAAGGTGTCAAGCTGTTCTTATAGTAATAATTTTACAACTATTAATACTAATGTTTATCTGAGGTTTAAACTGTATATTCAACTTGCGTTTTGTAGGGCTCTGTCTGTTTATGACGTGGTTAGACACACCTGATTAGTAAAATCTTAGTATTTGGGAATCTGAGTCTATTTAACCGGAAGCCTGCCACACTTGTCGTTAACCTTTTGAGGATGGGTTGTGTTGCCATGAAACACGTCAAGGTGTTGATGGTACTTTGTTCAGAACAGCTTATCCGCTGACCCAAGTACTAAATCCTGCTAACTCAGAGCTGGAGCCTGGAATTACCTACGCCAGCAGCGGTGATGCTATAGTGGTGGTATTTAAAAGGATTTATCACCTAATCCTCAATTCTCTGTGAAACTGGTCCTTTTGGTGATAGGGCTGTCATTTTCCAACTGCACTTGAACTCGGGACTCTTCTAACAACAAATCAGGACATTGGAAACTATCTGAACCTTCCCCCTACAAATATCCACTTTTCCTGATCTGTGTGTTTGGCTGACTAATCATCATATGACTTGATTTGCAGTCCTTCTACATGATAACATTAAGTGTGGGTAACAAAAATGTAAATTAATCTTATGATTAATTCCCGTGGTTCTATCTGAAAAATTGTGATATCTTTTATCATTTCTGCAATTGTGCCTATGCTTATAAGTTTTTAATCGTAGTTCAATGGTTAAGTTACTGAAATATATGTAATAAATTGGCTTATACTTCTTTTAAAGCAATATGTTCAATTTTTTTATGGGCGATTAAAACTTTGCGCTCACTAGCTTTTCTTTTAAATATAATAAAAAGAATAAAACTTACCACCTTAATCGATGCCTTCAGAACATCTCAGTAGCAGAATATCCCCGATGCTGCTGCAAACAGAGGTCACATGACACACTCCCAAGGGTAATTTAGTCTCAAAGGACTGGAGCCAGCATTAATAGAAGATTCTATACATTAGTCCCTTCAACAAAGGCTAATGTCCTATATTCCGTATGTGCGAGGGGAGTGCTCACCCTGCACTCCCCTTGCATGTACCGGTCTTCCGCATGCAGTATTCTACTTTGAGTGTTTGTATGTATGGAATAAACATAAGAACAGCTGCGCTGGAGAGAACTGGCAATACAGATATGAAAACAGCAATGGTTCAGAAACTAGAAATTTATTGATTATAAAAAAATATATATGTAAAAAATATACATACAATCTAAAACACAGATAAATATATCAAAAAGATATTCTGTATCCAAGGCTTGAATATAAACACAAATCTAGTGGCAGTGATGATATATTAGACGCAGACCGCAGGGAACTGCCCCAAAGGTGAGTAGAGGGGCCCGAACGGTAGGTAAATTACCACTGTGCACAACTCTAATGAGTAGATGGAGACACAATAACCAATTGTTGATAGGTATACACAATAACCACTGTGTAATTGGCTGAATGTTTCTGATGTTATCTTTGAGCAGTATGTATTGGACAATCACAGTAGATGGTGAATCTTGATAGTAATAGACACTCCAAACAACATAGGCGTTGAACCAATGAGCACACAATAGGAATAATGTGTAAATAAAAAAGTTATTGTACAATACCAAAACAGTTATCTCCTATCCCACAAAAGATGACATAGCTGACAGCTGAGCAATCGAATTGGCAGAAGGTGAAACAGTGCACGTGAGTTGGTTTCCATGGAGCGTCGGCTCTGCAGCTAAGATGTAAACAGCGCTGGCAGTCTAATAGCTGGGAGGAGAGTAATCACCTGTATAGCTTCTGAAACAGAGTGAAATATGTCCAGCGCCATATTGTTTAGCCAGCCAACAAATAACGAATGAGTCTGCCTCCCGGGAAAACTTACAGGGTGCCCCTGCTACCTCTCTGGAGAGCGCCTTGCTACCCCCATGGAAGTTGCTCCCTTTACATTTCAGAGTGGCAAACCGACCCCCTCTTTCCCCCCTGTCTGGACATACCTGGGGGTGGTGGTATATTACACTAGTGCCAATCTGTGAAGAAAAAATGTGATGTGCAATCCACAGCAAACACAGAGGCACATTTTGGTCATTTAATTTCCCCCCTTTAAATATAATAAATTTCACAATGCTGAGTCAGTCATCCCGCTCTATAAAAAAATTACTCTAAAGAGTCCATAAAGTTAAGAACTATAACAATCACATACAGTAGAATACAAAGCTCAAGATAGTGATGGAAAAAGGCATGGCAGGTAAAGTGGGCTAAACCATAATAAAGGCTCTTTTATGATCCCCATACAAAAGACTTGGGGGCATCCTTATCTCCCTCACACAAATGGACACATGACTTCTGCCTTGGAGACTAGGTAACCCATTCCCCCAATAACCCCCTAGACCAGGACCTTCCCATCAAACGAAGGCCTGTGATGCCTTTATCTGCAACCGAACTAGCACAAAAGTTAAGCGATAGAAATAATCGGCTCAGATTCACTGTTCTCCCAATGGATTATGCCCAGCAATCTGCACTGATGCCTCGCTGTCTCCAACAGAAAATGACAATGGGCCTGATCCAGAATAACGGACGCCGCCGTAGTTACGGCGGGCATATGCGTCAGATCGGCTGTTTAGCCGATCTGCGCATGCGCTGGACAGATGTTGCCCGGCGTAACTAGGAAAAACCCTAGTTTAGGATCGGGCGTCCCCTAGTCTAGCGGAATTACGGTGGAGGGGGCTTTACTCACCGTATTAATGCTAGACTTAGGGAAGGTAGGTGGGGGGAGGTAAAGGGATGAGGCAGGGAGGGCAGGGTTTAGAGATTACGCCCCTGGGTCCGGGCGTAATTACATTCTGTTATACTGGCTGACGTTAGGGTAGCCTTCACCCGGTGTAACAGAGTGTAATTATGGCTGGACCGGGGAGAGTGTCGGAGTGCATGTAGGTTACTCTGCAGCGTAGGTCTGGATCAGGTCCAATGTTACCATGAATAACCTCAAAAACAAAAGGACACATATATATACTTGATATATGACTTGATAAGTAGAGTAACCAGCACTTAAAGAAAGGGTGGGAGGGTGTTAAATTTCAAAGATGCAGAATTGCCTGCTACAAGCTCATATAAAGTCCTATCTATTTTACTCTCAGTTGTGCTTATAACTTTTCCTTCTAATTGTGAGCCGTTTCCATGTGCTCTTACATAAGGTTTTTGTTATATGTTATGGGCATGCCAGACTGACTCTATGGGCCCCATTCAATGGAGCAAGAAACCCGAGTTATTTTGGCTGCAAAGCTAATTGCGCAAATTTATATCGTAGATTTTTATACGCACCCCGTAGATGTGCATCATAAAATCTGCAAATTTTGGCTACCGTAATAGCCAGTTATAAGCGTAATTAGCATCGCAACCAAAATATCGTTGTCTTCGTGTTCAATTGAATCGGGCCCTATAGATCCTGCAATCCTAACAATCTAGAAATTAATTCGCATTTATATATCTTATTCAATGACTAACTTAACATTTCTTCAAAAATATGCTTTGTTCATGTTCTTTCTTTTTAGATAATTCAATTAGTTGCTATCTCTATCTGACAGCTACTTTATAAGTATGATAAGATAGTAAAAGATAGCAAAAGTATATTTGGCCAGAATCCTCTTTGACAGATCAGCTGTCAGGGGGGCTTAAACATAATCTATACAAAGTACACTTCCATGTTTTCATCCAGTTATCCCTAATGGCTGTTTTAATATCCAATGCAATCTCTTGCTACACAGTGTCTACTACATAATGTGTACTTGAAAAGTTAGGACAGGTTGAGTAGTGTCTGATGGGGCATCATTTTCTGCTGCCTGGCAGCCCAATATAGATCACTTGTAGGGAGTTAGAAGGGATCAGATACAGTATCCTATATGGAAGGACTGATGTGTGTGTGTGTGTGTGTATGGGCCTGATTTAGAACTACGCACGTACGTAGTTACGGAAGCCGGCTGTGTAAGATTGGCATTTCTGCCGATCTGCGCATCCGCCGGGCAGATATTGCCCGGCGTAATCCATTTTTCTGGGTGCCCTGGATCGGTCGTCTGTAACTACAGAGTAATTACAGATGAAGGGGCGGACAGCTCCGTAACTACAGCGTAGAAGTTAGGCGGGGGGAGGTAGGGAAATTAGGAAGGGAGGGTTGGGTTATGGCCTTACGATCATGTGGCCAGCGTAATTACATACTGTTACGCCGGCTGAAGTTAGGGTAGCCTCCAGCCGGCGTAACAGCGTGTAATTACCGCGGCCATAGGGGGAGTGTCAGGGGGAGTACATGCCGACACACGTTAGTACGCACAGCGCATCGGCATAGTTCAGGATCAGACCCTATGTGTATAAAGTATGCTGCAGGGGCCGTCACAGTTTAGTCAATCCAGCCTGGGTATACTGTATACTATATTTTTATTACTGGAGCCTGAATTGAATGTAAAATAATTTACTCCTCAAAGAACAAAGGATTATATGAGATGCTTCATCCAGACAATATTAACATCCCCTATATCAGAGTAATCCCCTTGTATATCATAGACTGCTTTCATGCTGGTCAGCACATGCTTTGGCATTGTGTGATATCTCTCACTTTTCCAAGAAAGTATCTTTCAATCCATTTCCTGAGCATATTATTCTGTAATCGTGTTTTACTGCCCATGCTTTTATCCAGCACACCAGCAGCTAACTCAGCTTTATTCCAAAACCTTATGTCGAAATTTCATTTCTGTGCATAAAAATATAAACATCTGCAACTCTGGTTTCTCTCTTCCCACTGTCTATCATTAAAAATCACTTTAAGGTTCTGGGTTTAAACTGGTTCATAATACAGAGAAGCAAGCAATGCCCACAGACTGCTGACATTGGCATCATGACCTTCTGATAAAACTAGAGTGCCATTTGATTAACTCCTTCACTGCTTCGCTGATGGCTTTATTGCTTTGATATGCATTATATTAAAGTGCGTATTAAGATCTGTGATTCTTGTTGTCAGTGAATAATGTTAGCTGAATGGTTTAGAGGGCAGAGGAGGAATTAATAAAGTAACACAGACAAAACATCTAATTCAGAGCTTCATCAATCATTAGGTGAAACTGAATGAAACCATTCGGGAATCAATTGCCAAGTTTTGCAATTGTAAGATGAAAATGTATTGAATATGACCTTTAAGCTGATTTAAAGGTAGGTGTTATAGTAAAAATCCAAATATTGAGCACACATTTTATTTGTGTAAAATATAGTTAATCAAGGGCTTAATGAATGGGGTATGACTGAAATGCTTTGAAGAATTCTTAAACTGCACATAGTTGCTGACTCTCCCGGAATGTCCGGCAGAATCCCGGGAGAGCCGGCAAATCTCCCGCAAGGGACTTGAGGCTCGTGGTTTCCATGAAACACGGCCTCAAGTTCTGCTCCTCTGCTTGGTAACACTAATTTACTAGTGTTGCTAGGGACAGGGAGGGACTTGATGACGCAAATTGCATCATCAAGCCCCTCCTCCATCCCTATGAAACCCCGAAAGGGGTAATTGATAGTCAGGAACGGGGCTTAATGACGCAATTTGCATAAATTGCGCCGTTAAGCCCCACCCTTGCATGCATCTGTGGCGGAGGGAAGGTTTTAAAAGTCGGCAACCCTGCACTACCTAGTCTTTTGAGCCTTTCCAGATGATGCTATACTGCTGACTATTACACAGTGTGATAGGCAGCGGTGCAACAACATTGGAAAGCTCAAACTGGTGCAGCAGAGAGAGCCTCTTCAGCCCAGTGCCCAGTGCAGCACCTACTACACTTATACCCCTTTCACATCACCATGAAATACCCGGGATTTTCACCAAAAACCCGGGTCTCGTCAAAATCCCGGGTATTTTGTGGTGATGTGAATGGGTCCCTTCCGGTAGACTCTGGAAGGGAGGCAATGTGAAAGGTCCGGGGTTGTTTTCAACCTAACTGGTGCAGATTTGTCTGCTGTTACTGTGGCAACAGTAAACAAATCTGTTTCTAGCGTCGGATAGGGAAAAAATAAAAAATTGCAAGTATCGGGCACGCTGATGCTTGTAGTTCTACAATCATCAGCATGCCCAAGGATGGCAGAGCATGCTAGCGCTTGGAGAACCACAAGTGATAGCATGCCCTGTCATCTGTTAAAACACCACACAAATGCATACCCCTTCTAGCACCTTAATAAAATATAGGGCTGGCCCCTAGCCTACAAAAAATACTAAACATTTAATGCCCCCTATAAAGACTAAAGTACATTTAATACCGCAAATAAAAAAAAAATGACCGCTAATTGTACTATGTAAAAAATAATCAATAAAAATTACTTACCATCTATGACCAGCGCAGTCCACGTCTGCCCACCGCTGTCCACGTCTGCCCAGCGCTGCCCACGTCTGCCCAGCGCTGCCCATGTCTGCACGTCCTGACAGGAAGTAAAATACAACAGTCAGAAGCCTTATTCCCCAACCGCAGACTCCACGCTCATATCCACACATCAGCCAGAGCAAGTGGGTCCTTGCCAACTAGCCCAGGGTCTTATTATTACTATTATTATATTATATTATTATTACTATTATTATATTATATTATTACTATTATTATATTATATTATTATTACTATTATTATATTATATTATTATTACTATTATTATATTATATTATTATTACTATTATTATATTATATTATTATTACTATTATTATATTATATTATTATTACTATTATTATATTATATTATTATTACTATTATTATATTATATTATTATTACTATTATTATATTATATTATTATTACTATTATTATATTATATTATTATTACTATTATTATATTATATTATTATTACTATTATTATATTATATTATTACTATTATTATATTATATTATTATTACTATTATTATATTATATTATTATTACTATTATTATATTATATTATTATTACTATTATTATATTATATTATTATTACTATTATTATATTATATTATTATTACTATTATTATATTATATTATTATTACTATTATTATATTATATTATTATTACTATTATTATATTATATTATTATTACTATTATTATATTATATTATTATTACTATTATTATATTATATTATTATTACTATTATTATATTATATTATTACTATTATTATATTATATTATTATTACTATTATTATATTATATTATTATTACTATTATTATATTATATTATTATTACTATTATTATATTATATTATTATTACTATTATTATATTATATTATTATTACTATTATTATATTATATTATTATTACTATTATTATATTATATTATTATTACTATTATTATATTATATTATTATTACTATTATTATATTATATTATTATTACTATTATTATATTATATTATTATTACTATTATTATATTATATTATTACTATTATTATATTATATTATTATTACTATTATTATATTATATTATTATTACTATTATTATATTATATTATTATTACTATTATTATATTATATTATTATTACTATTATTATATTATATTATTATTACTATTATTATATTATATTATTATTACTATTATTATATTATATTATTATTACTATTATTATATTATATTATTATTACTATTATTATATTATATTATTATTACTATTATTATATTATATTATTATTACTATTATTATATTATATTATTACTATTATTATATTATTACTATAATTACTATTATATTATTACTATTATTATATTATTACTACTACTATTATATTATTATATTATTTCTATTATTATATTATTACTATTATTATATTATTACTATTATTTCTATTATTATATTATTACTATTATTTCTATTATTATATTATTACTATTATTTCTATTATTATATTATTACTATTATTTCTATTATTATATTATTACTATTATTTCTATTATTATATTATTACTATTATTTCTATTATTATATTATTACTATTATTTCTATTATTATATTATTACTATTATTTCTATTATTATATTATTACTATTATTTCTATTATTATATTATTACTTGCAGCGCTATACAGATATTATTACTATTATTACTATTATTATTATTATTATTATTATTGTATAGTTATACAGCGCCTCTATATTCTGCAGCGCTATACAGATATTATTATTATTATTGTATAGTTATACAGCGCCTCTATATTCTGCAGCGCTATACAGATATTATTATTATTATTATTAATATTATTATTATTGTATGTAGCAGCTACTTGCATACAGTTACATAATAGTCAGGCACAATTATGTTATGTTGCTTTTCCCCAGTCATTCAGATGCAAGTGCTTTATTATGTGATTTAATAATGTTGATATGCATCATGCAAGTATTCTCCTTAACAGACAGGACAAAGGTACAAAATATATAGTCATAAATATAATAGCACTTAAATAAAATGTGATTAATTAAAATCCCCCTGATTTAGCTAAACAGTTAGCACAAAGCATAAGCAAAAATTTCCATGGCTTCACCGACGCATTTCTAAGGTTAAACGCTTCTCCAATGGTCTCTGGGCCGCAATCATCTTCCTGGACTTGACATGGTTCAAATGTGGGGAAATTAATTTGCTGACATTATGTGAACTTGCAGTAGCGACTAGCTTTGTAGACTGAATAGCCACAGTCGTGTATGCCTCAGTTCTGGGCATGAACCCTGTAAAAATAGTCAGAGATATTCTGCACTATCGGGCACATGTCTTAGGGACTGAATCCTCACTTTTTTCATGTATCTGTGGTAAGCATTTGGAAACCACTCCCAGTGAATGCACAGACAATCTGATAGCAGGATCCTACCCAAAAGCATCGCTCCTAAAAAAAAAAAAAAAGCTGGATCAGTTGGCACTACAAATCACTGCCTGTTGGGCAACAGTCAACCAACTGAGCATGGGTGTCTTGGATGTGAAATAAACCAGTAGATAAAACTCAGCAATCTGACTGGAGGGGTTTGTGGTAAAGCTTTTGTACAACTGGGGCTTGTAGAGTAAACCCATGAATGATTGGGAGAGGTCTGTTTATATATTCCATTTCAGAAATGAACCATATGCGGTTCATGGCCACTTGTTGAGTGGGGAATCAGCCTATGCACAAGTTGTCTTTTAGCAGTAATGCATATGTGTGGTATGAGTCTAGCTAGACCTTATCTATGTGTGATGAAGAATTTAGAAGACTGATGAGTGAAAAACAAGGGAATGTTCTATTTGTTTTTAATGCTTTCATGTATTAGTTCTAAGTTTGACATTTATGATTAAAAGCAGATGAGGAAAAGAGACTACAGCAGATATATGTGATATTAGGATGGCTATACCCAAGCTTCATTCCACCCTGTATGAACTCTCATCCTGTGTTTTTGAAGGCTGCACCCTGACTAACCTCATTTGTTTTGATAAAATGGATGATTATTTTGGAAATATCCACTGTAGCAACCACTGGTGACTGGATTGAGCAAGTGCAAATTAGAGGAGAGAATATGCTGAGCAGAAACATGCAGTCA
Source organism: Limnodynastes dumerilii (assembly GCA_011038615.1). Lineage (NCBI taxonomy): Eukaryota > Metazoa > Chordata > Amphibia > Anura > Limnodynastidae > Limnodynastes > Limnodynastes dumerilii. Next base: position 270,113 of record WWET01001891.1, on the reverse strand, counting down.
ATGTTTGACATTCCTGGTTGGCCACAAAAGGCAGGTCAAGAAAAAAAGGAATGAGTGGATAGATTATAGCACATGCCACAAATATTTTTTCAAGCAGAGCTCAGACTAGTATATCTGATCATGTAAACAGCACACTATACATATAGGCTAAGCTGACTCAGTTTAAAACAGTCAGCCATAAAAAACAGTTTCACAGCTGTTCTTTGTTTTTACACCTTAGGGCATACCTGCCCCTTCAGAAGCCCAGATGTTTCAGTCCAAATACATTTGCATAAGCCATATCTACCAGTCAAAACAGTCTGTCAACAACACCGTTCTGAAGAAAAGGGATACAGCTTTTAAGGAGGTATTTTGAAGGGTTAACTCCCCCTATTCATTCAAGGATCAGCACTACACCACAAATCCCTTCATGTATGAGCAAAAAAGTATAGAATTGCAAAGCTGTGTTTTCTGTAATTAGAAACAAAAAAAATGATTGCTGTTTATTTAAAAAAAAAAGAAAAGAAAATACGTGGTTAAAGTCAGACAGGATAGAATGCAGAACAAATATCTAAAAGCCAACCAAGTGGAAGAAAGTGGAGCAAATCACACACAAAATAATCCTAGTAACACAATATGAGGATTAAAATGCATCACGATATAGTTTCCTGCTGTGAGCAATTGTGCATACATAACAAATGCAGGAATG
>WWET01001891.1:235995-246313 GCA_011038615.1 Limnodynastes dumerilii | reverse complement strand
ATACGTGCACAATCACGCTACGTGAATGTGCGTATTTGCTATGGTGCGCATGCGCAGTGCATACAAAACAGCGATTTTACGCCTCTGCCACTCGTAAATTCGCTCCGAAGCGTTGGTCTGGATCAGGCCCAAAGTATTTAATAAGAATATTTCATTCATTCATATCTAGGATGTGTTATTTTAGTGTTCCCTTTATTTTTTTGAGCAGTGTACATCCAAGATAGAGGCTGCTTCAAATCAGTTTATAAAGTAATTTATATAGCAGGTGATATATATATATATATCCAAAAAGAAAACACTCAGAGGGTCCAAAACATATTCAAAAGAGCCAAAGCACCTGGGCCCACAGCTTTCCAGTTCCCCCTCTGGCAATTCTTATATAGAAATAATTGGAACTGACATTTATTTAGAATTCACCTGTTTATTTCCAGAGTTTTGGTTTTAAGTATTACTGAACCCTTCTGACCTTCATGCTATGAGGCTAATACAAGTGCATATGTGTTCACACTTTCTATGGTGCATTTTATAGAGGTTTCACAGCTCTAACTGAGCAAACCTGGAATTGTTTAACAATACTTTAGCACCTACAAGTATTTCAGCATGTTAGAAAAGCACACAAATAATTTAGTGTTGACTTCTTCTAATAATGTATTACAATTGATAGCTAAACTTTTCTCTCTGGAGAGCATATTTGGAATGTCTATAATGTAAATCACACAGGTTTTCACCATATGTTTGTCATTTTATGTACAAGATTTTATATATGGGTCGAGAGATGCACATTTCACACTACTAACTCCCTCTTTTTACTTTAAATGTCAACAGTTCTGACTAACATTTGATGAAAGCTTCTTCTGACATTCATGCTGAAATATTAGGTCTAGCAAAGAATTATTTTTATTTAATAGTCTGCTTTTTTTTTCATCATTCTTTGAAATGATTTTGAAGATCATTCATGCTAACAGGAAGCTTGTAAAATGTCAGTTGTAATCATACATTAAACTGCTGAATGCTTTAGTGAAGTTTATAGAGATCTAAAACAGAAACAAATTCCTGCCATGGGGACAAACTGCACACAGAATCCTACTACTGTGAGTTAAAGTTTAGGTACTTACTGGCAACACATTGGTTGCATATTTGCATATGGTAGTTACAGGGCCGGTGCTAGGGTATTCGGCGCCTCCCTGCAAACATTAAATTTGCGCCTACCTGTTTAACAATTTGTCATTATAGTTTCTAGAGTATAGTATCCATGTAAGCATCATAAAACACAATCTTGTAAACACAATAAAAGAAAGCAAATCATAGCCGCTACTATACAATAGGCAGCATTCTAGTCTCCACTATACAAATCCCATTTCATCCTAAGAACTGCAATACAATACAGACTATATATCTTAGGGACACATACCTTACAGACGTTATCCTAGTGACCCCTATACCATACAGGTCACCTTACAATACAGACGGCATCCTTCCGACCACTGTACAATAAATTCAACATTCTTGTAACCTAATAATACAACAGAAGCACAGCCTTTTAAGCACTAAGGGCCTGATGCAGAGATCCGATATTAACGTTAGTTAGGTGCGTATATTTAGGGTCGGATCGATTTTGCATCCTTACGTAAAAGCAAACTATAGATATAACAAAAGACACCATATATTAATGTTATATTCTAAAATGTATACACTCTGAGGCCTGGATTCAGACTTAAGTAAGTGCTTGAAATGAGTTACTCCTGGGCTAAGCCATGTTGATTGCAGGGGGAATTAAGTTTTTTTTTTCTTTGCATGCAGGGATATATCTTTGAATTGCTTACTGCACACAGATACTGATCAGCTTTACTATCACACTGTTATTTAGACTTGGGATAGGAAACATCACCTCTCAACTGTAATACTGTAATACTGTTTGCAACAAATGAAATATGACTCCACTGCAATCAACATGGTTTAGCCCAGGAGTAACTAATTTCTTAAGTTTGGATCCAGCCATGAGTCATTTTACTGTAAGGTTACAATATAAACTATATACACAGCACATATCTGAGCATCTTGTGGTAAGAATTTACAGTAACTTACTTGTAATCACCATCTTAGTTCTATTGTTCAATTTTGTGTGCTGCACTATAAGAGAAAACACAAACCCACACCCCAGATTCTTCTATACATAGGGTATGGTTGGAAGCACCCTGGACTAGCTGGCGGTCAACAGCTTGTAGGAGGATAATGGCCACTGTGATGATCCAGACGCTTCTCTGAAGACATGTACCACAATGCCAACCGACAACCCAGGTTCTTATTGGATTCCAATGAACAAATGAAGAAGACAATGAAGACCTGCTCAGTATAGAACAAAGAACACTATGGGTTGTGAAGCAAAGACAATAGCACGGCATAGTTCCCAACCACTCAGTTTAGTAATGATCGTGGCAAACTTTTTGAACTAGGGCTTGATAACCCCAGTAATAAGACACTGCACATGACTATCCCATGATTTTTACATGACCTGTTTTAAATTTCAAATGCCATTGTTTCAGTGTATGCTATAGATGACACCTGCTGTAGGATTTCAGGATGCACATCCCTCTCCTTATTCGTTTTCAATGTTTTCTCTCCTTATTGACTTTTGTAAAACTTTTTTTTGTGCTAGGGCCTCGTACCCCTATTCCCAGGGACAGCGCAATGCGGTAAGCAGTGGAATGCACTGAGCGAGTTTGCCAAGAGACACTCTACCCACAACACTGCACTGGTCCCAGATTTCTGTGTTCCCAAACACCTGTAGCCTAATATTAGTTTTCAGGAAAAAAAAATCATCCTGATCCTGACCTGCACTTGTCACTGACTGTCTCTAGAGCCCAGCACTGGGCACCCCCTCTCTCCTGCAATTTAAAAAGAAGTTAAGTCTTCCAGGCAACGTCTACATGTTAAGTTCATTATTTATCCTCATAGACATTCATAGATACACATGTAACTCTGTGGCTGTTACATAGTGCAGCTGAAAGGAATTTTCCAATCTATGTAATGCCCGCAGCAGCTCATACAGGAACCCCCTGTATGAGCTGCCAGTCACCAGTCATCAATAGTACACATGAACATTATTCACATCCACCTAAATATTACTAAGTATAATAAATATGCATGAATTTTCACAAGGTGATAAATTTAATCAAAAGACTTATCATTTCCTGCTAAGAGCATAAACCCAAGAAAAAGAGTTAAGGGGAATTAAAAGGCTAAAAGGAAACTAAACTACCTTATCAGGTGCACTGCTCTCCATAGTATCAAACATCATTTTTGTAACCCATACTCATGAAACATACATGATTAGTTCAGTTAAAATATACTTTTAATAGCTACTGTTAAAAACATACAAAAAGCTTTGCAAAATGACAAATTGCACATACATAATAATCAAAAGGTCATCACATGGTTTAATACTATTTATAACATGGCTCAGATGCAGTCTTGAATGTTGTGAATGAAAAAGAAAAAACTTTTATAAATACGCCACCAAAGCACCTCACACCCGCTAGGCTAATAGACCAAAAACAGTTGGCCCTATCACAAAAACTAGTGACCTCACGATCTGCTCTTCACCCTTCCGGGTAATATACTTGCCAACTGTTTTTGTCTTTGAATTGAACTAGGAAGTTAACAGTAATGGGGGGTGGTCACTGAGATGCTCTCTCTATTGGATAGGGGTTTTACATGTTGTCATGACCAGCGGGGTTAGGTCACGCCTCCATGTACTTATTGCTCAATGCTAAAGTTTGCATTGAGTCCTGGCTGTTTCCCAGCACATCTACCAATCAGGTGGCAAGTATAAACGTAGGGTAGTCCATGATTGGCTAGTTTTTTTATTTTATTTAAAGCTGGCAACTCTGGATCCAGGGTTCCATACTGGGATAGTTTATGAAGATAGGGCGTAATGCAGAAAGCAATTCTATCACATGGGACGGGGGAAGTATGTAAATTGTACTGTGAGGGCATTCTTAATGTTCTTCACTGTATCCAGACTTTTAAGCCACTCTCATTTTCCAGGTGGTCGGTGCTGAAGTCTTAAGGTTACGAGCAAGGGGAGTGGCCACCCATCTCCAGGGCCGCCATCGGTTGGGGACAGCCAGAACTATTGTCCCAGGCTTGAAGCTGATGGGGGCTCACTGATACTTACCTAGCTCTGCAGTAGCAGGTATTGGCAGTATCCTACATTTTCTGATGGCTGCCCTGCCTATCACCCACAAGGAAGTCTTGATAAACAGTATTTATTTTTACTATTTTGCTCATTAAGTATACCGCTTGGCATGCGAAACATATTCTATATTACAGGCAAAAAGTTTAAAATAATTAAATAGCGTTCCTTAATTGGTAAATATTTGTATACATAAATGTTGTTTTCGCAGTAAATATAAACACAAAAATACCATAGAGAAACAGTGAGTCAGACTTTTGCTCTTTTGCTTAATCTCCTGAACCAGACACACATACATTCTCTGAATGCCTTGCTAGGACAATAACCTCCACATATGTAAAGCACTTACATGAAGGTAATACTTTTGGCATGACTCTTAGCCTTCAGAACTTCAGCTTCTAAACTGCAGAGCACAGACGCTTAATGTCAGAGCATATGTGTGCACTATGCCGGCAACATTCTCTTCAGCCAAGTAGCTTTCTCTAACAATTTAAGGCCTTTGGAAATTGACCAGATGATGCTTCGTGTCCAAGGAAATCTCCAGCATGATTTTATATGGGGGAATAGCATATTTTAATACCACCTTCACATATCAATCATGTGAAATGTAATCCAGGCAGTTTAGAAACTGAATGTGATTCCAGTACAAAATAAATCTAAATGACTAGAAATGTAGAATATGTAAGTTTAAGAAGTGAATGTTAAATGTAAGCTTCCATAGAAGCACAGAATGCGACGGCAAATACGAGCCACTCTAGTCTGGACAATTATTTATTTTCTTTTAAACCATACTGCCACCAGAACCTCAATTTAGTTTAATATTTTGAATATCCTTATATTCACCTTAAGCATGTTTACATTTCTATTTTGTGTCTAAGGACCGGATCCTAACTAATGCTAAGGGGGCATTTTTTTGATCCCTGTTATCAGAAAACACCCCCTTTTGGTACTGCGGCACAACAGGTTCCGCAATATCAGGACTTACTTTGATAGAATTCTGGATCTAAAGGATCCAGATTTATCCCGATATGTCTTATGACAGCAAGTAAAGACATCTCACAAAGCGGGGCCACTTTCGCTCTGTAGGAGGGAGGAGGGATGCTTATTGTACAGTAAGAGCAGCCTTCAGCCTTTATGTACAATTCACATTTACACACTGCCTCTATTTTACGTGGGGTTGGTGCCTGAATCTTTAGGTAGGGTCTTGGTAACTTTACTACCATATGAGCGAAGCAGGTGGCCTCCCCTCATTCATGCTGTAGTTAGGATGCTACGGGGATCTAGCGTTGGGCCAGTCACAGTGGTCAGAGGTCTGGATTTGGTCCTTACTCCTCCTCTTGGTTTTTATTCTATTCAAGGTTTGGCTTTGGTCCAGGTGGCTATTGAAGCATCAGCACGCAGTGTATCGTCAATTCTATGGGATTATAAATCTCTAAACGCCTGTGTGTGGATACATCTCACCCTGTAGTGTGCTTCATCTGCCAGATTTGTGACCACTGCAGATCCACCTCTACATCCTTTCCCGCTCCTATCACCCAGCTATGGGATAATCCTGACTTCCCCCTAGGTCATCCCCCTTTGTCATGCACAGGCTGGCAAAACTCGAGAAATCATATGTTGGACAACAATGGAAGCATACCTATGTTTACCCTCCAGGGGATGGGATGCAATACCTGCAGACAGAGGCGTAGGGAGGGCGGAGACAACCGGAGCGCAAGCTCCAGGCACCAAATTTATCAAGTGGCGACGCAGGAGTCCGGCAGCTGTTCAATCTCTGCCTGTGTCTGGTTACATCTCACCCTGTAGTGTGCTTCATCTGCCAGATTTGTGACCACTGCAGATCCACCTCTACATCCTTTCCCGCTCCTATCACCCTGCTATGGGATAATCCTGACTTCCCCCTAGGTCGTCCTCCTTTGTAATGCACAGGCTGGCAAAACTCAAGAAATCATATGTTGGACAACAATGGAAGCATACCTATGTTTACCCCCCGGGGGATGGGATGCAATACCTGCAGATACGTTACTTTGTAACCTCCTTTCCTCTATCAGCCATAAATAGGTTGCTAATTCCAGTTAAATCCTTATGTCTCATTCAATCACTTCAAAATTATTTCCTCCCCATATTCTTATCTGCTCTCTCATAAACATACCCCACACCCAAGCATAACCTAGCCTGGGATAGGGACCAAGACTTACTAAAGTTTCCCTCTCCACATTCATCCAGGAGAACATGTACAAGGTCTAATGCAGGTGGTACTTAGTCCCTCACGCACTCTGATGATTATAAATGCTGCCCGCTGCCTGAATGCCATTCATTGGAAAGACCCTGACCCATCTATAGAAATAACAGATCCCATGTCTTTTCATGTAATTGGACTTCCTGGTTCTCTTTTCACAACCCTCCCCAGTTACAACAACAGCTACCTCCGAGGCTGGAGGACTTCTTCCTTTAGGCCTGTCTTCTTCGCTAGGTCTACCCATGTAATTACGGACGACTCTGTGAACACACAAGGGCTACCACATTTCACAAACCAATATGACTGACCCTCCTCCCCATATCCCTTCTCCCCCTACTCCTCTTTTATAGAAATAAATCATAATGTTTGTTCAAGCTTAGTTCATTATGCTATTTTAGCACTGCTTTTACATCTACGTAGATGACTATATATAAATAGTTATTGATCTATTTGTGTTATGTTTACTACTCTGTTTGTGTTATATTTACTAAAACAAATAAATACTAAACTTAATAGTAGTAGTTTCCCCATATGTAATAGTTAAAATTACTATTAATTATGGAGAAAACTACTGAATGTTATTTCTAATACTGGGTTCAACTACCATAGCTTCAATCAGTATTAAAATCTAAACTACTAAACTACTAACTACTAAAGACGATAGACCGCAGCTGCTCCTTAAGTATGGTCTTTTACGAAATGACCGACTACGCATGCATTTGTGGTCATTTACGCAATATATATACGAATTAGGTACGACTTTAAAGACCGCACGGAGTAGTTTAGGAAGAAGGAGGATAGCCATTCTCCATGCATAGTTTCCTTTTTTAAGAAGGAAACTACGCACGGTAAGATAAGGTAGCCCTATGGCACTCTTAAGTGCTATAAGGTACCTAACAACAATGGGGGGGTTAGGGGCTGCACAAATTAGTTAGGTGCGGTTCTGTCCGCACCAACTCTTAAGTGTGAACACGGTCTGAAACTACTAAACTCCACTACATTTTTTACTTATCTAAATCCCTCTCTGTAGCGCCAGCAGATAAATAGGATCAGTATGAGGCTGCTGTGAAAAAAAAGAAAATGTTGAAGCCCGGGTCCCGCTTTCAGCCCAGTTCAGGGACACAATAACTGGCGTTACACCTCTCTTTCTGCCCTATAATGAGTTTTGGGATTTTTGGGTCCCGCTTTCAGCCCAGGTCAGGGACACTGTAATCAGCGATACACCTCTCTTTCTGCCCTTTAATGAGCTTTTGGATTTTTGGGTTTGGGTTACATTAAACTGTATGAAGTTGCTCTCCTTACCTCCAGGCTACCTAGATCATCAATTAATTTGTTTTTTTCTGGTGTTTCTACATTGTTTCATATCTTTCGCCCTCTGAAAAAAGTCATACTTTCCCTTTATTACCATGTATAATATCTACATTAATTATATTAAACTGCACTGGTCCAAGTACAGATCCCTGAAGTACCGTACCTGTAACCTTTCTATCCCCAGAACAGATTCCATTGAATATAACCCTAGGTTGATTATCCTACAATCAAGGTTGTATGCACTTAACCATCTTTGAATCCAATACAAAACTCACTGTACCCATATTAACCTAAAATTTACCTGAACCCACTTTCAGCCCCGCAGTCTGCCTGGTCACCACTCTTACACACACCCCTAGATATGTCCCTGCATAAAAGCAAATGCCACTAGGTGATGGAGTGTTCAAAACATAATTAACCAAATGGTGAGAGTCAAGGAAGTGAATAGTTTACCTCTTGGACCCACAATAAATTATAGCTATAGCTCTGACTAATGCCATGCCCCAATAATTCTGCATTTAGCAGGTCTCTTCTAGTTTGCAATGTAGTGTGACTTGCAGAAAATGTGGGTATAGCTGAGAAGGTTTAAACAGGCTTTAGGTTAGTACCGGTTAAACAGGTTAGTGCATCATATATTATAACAATAAAGGCTTTCTAATCAAACTATACAAATGTTTTTAATGTTACATAACTTGCTTTTGATTCTCACAATTTTCTTTCATATATTGATTAAGTATAAAAATTGTGCATTTGCTCAGTTCTTACTTCAGCGGACTTTAACAAGTCGACCATGATGAGCACACTGCGCATGAGCGCGGCAGATGTTATGCATCAGAACGCTGAGCTTACAGAAATGAATTTCATACATTCAGAGTTCTTTACGTCATGGCGTGACAACACTCCGTACATTCAATTATGTGCATTGTGTGTAGAGGGAAGCATTTCAATTTGACAGTATGGGCTGGGTTAGGCACATCCCGAAGTGAACGGTGAAGTTAAAGTAGGGTTATGGACACGTAAGTCAGCTATAATATGCTTGTGAGAGGGGAGTGTCATGGCGGTGCACTAGCCTTTTACACGTCGGCTTTAGCTTCTCTGTGCAGAAAATGCTTTGAAGTCTAGATCAGATCCATGGTTTTTAAATAGAAAAAAACAATTTTTTTTTTATTATTATTATTATTATTTTAATACACATATGCTAGAATCATTTGGATAATTCTGATGAATGTGCAGCTTATTTAATTTTTATTGCTGCAATGCCACTTCGCCTCTATACAATACCGAGTAACATCTGACAGCTGACCTAGATATCACAAGACAAATGCTTTTCATTCACTTATTCATAGCTTGTGCGTGATATAATTAGATATCTCAAACATGTCAATCACTATCTTAGAACGCAGGGAGAAAGTTGTAAACAGGTCATTCATATTGTTTTCCTTAGACCTGCACAAATAAGCACCTTTATCAACACCCAAGACGCTGAGTTGTCTAGTTTATAAATGTGTCACTGTTAACAGGTTGTGCATAATTGAAAGATGAAGACTGTCTGGCTAATAGCAACTCCTTGTGCGGTCTATTGAATATGGTTAATTTATTTAGCAGCATCAGTTCGTCTGGTTGTCTGTCTCTGCTACAAAACAAAAAGTATTTGAAATAGGAGCTGAGAATTATTTGTAAATTAGAGTATACACAGGAGAATATACCATATAAAGAAATCTATATAATGTATTCTTTATAAACCACAAATGCTATATATATTTCTGTACAGATCTATAAGTAAGAGGTAATTGCTAAATGTGAATTAGAGCCTTGTTAGCAAACAGATATAGGCAGTGGCAAACACAGGATTTTGAAAGGGGGGTTTCCAATATGTGTAATACATGTGTGGTATATTAGCAACATTTTGAAGCCCGAAAACAGGACAAATAAGCTCCGCCCCAATCAAACTATGCTCCCGCCCCCACTGTCATACCGCACGGTGCAAAAATGACCCCTAGCCTGTGAGCGTGTGTGTTAGGGCATTAGACCATAATGCGGCAGAGGTTGACGCACTTTTAAAATTTTAAAAAGCTAATTAATATTATATTAAAAAAAACATATGTAAAATGATAATACTGATAATATGGTCATACTATCTGACTGCGAAAAAGGAAGTTTATAATGTAGATTTAAAAACAATAAAAATAAAATAAATGTACATTAAGGAATTGCGTTGTTATTGTCTGTAACAAGTCCTGTTTTTGATATTTTTAAGTAATTTATAATTTACTTCTTTTACACATTAAAATAGTAATTTTATATTGCAGGAACAGATCTAATAGCAATAGCAGTATACAATGCATTAGTAGAGCACAATGGACCAGAGCTTGTGTCAGTGCATAGGCACTTCTGAATATGTTGTGACACATTTACCATCCTCACCTGCTTTCCTATTGCAGCACAGGCCAGGACCATCATCCTCTATGACAGCCTACCCCACATGTTCGCTAGGCCATGCCCCTTTGCGGCACCCGCGAAGTCACGCCCCTTTTTCGGAATGTTACTTTTTTGTACATTTTTACATTTTTCTT
>WWET01001891.1:196701-207191 GCA_011038615.1 Limnodynastes dumerilii | reverse complement strand
AAGCCATTACAGTGCTGGAACAACATCCTATGGACAGATAAGACAAAGATCAGCTTGTACCAGAGTAATGGGAAGAGAAGAGTATGGAGAAGGAAAGAAACTCAGGCTCATGATCCAAAACATACCACTTCATCAGTGAAACATGGTGGTGGTAGTGTCATGGTGTGGGCATGTATGGCTGCCAATGGAACTGGTTCCCTTGTATTTATTGATGAAGTGACTGCTGACAAAAGCAGCAGGATTAATTCTGAAGTGTTTCAAGCAATATTTTCTGCTCATATTCAGTCAAATGCTTCTGAACTCATTGGACGGTGCTTCACAGTGAAGATGGACAATGACCCGAAGCATACTGCAAAAGCAACCAAAGATTTTTTTTAAGGCTAAAAGGTGGAATGTTATGCAATAGCGAAGTCAATCACCTGATCTGAATCCGATTGAGCATGCATTTCACTTGATGAAGACAAAACTGAAGGGAAAATGCCCCAAGAACAAGCAGGAACTGAAGACATTTGCAGTAAAGGCCTGGCAGAGCATCACCATGGATGAAACCCAGCGTCTAATGATGCGTTCCAGACTTCAGGCTGTAATAGACTGTAAAGAATTTGCTACAAAGTATTAAAAAGTTAAAGTTTGATTTAGGATTGTTTAGTTTGTCCCATTACTTTTGGTCCCTTAAAAAGTGTGATGCACATATAGAAACCGTTGTAATTCCTACACCGTTCACCTGATTTGGATGTAAATACCCTCAAATTAAAGCTGAAAGTCTGCAGTTAAAGCACATCTGGTTTCATTTCAAATCCATTCTGGTGGTATATAGAGCCAAAAATATGAGAACTGTGTCGATGTCCCAATATTTATGGACCTGATTGTATATTGTATGTATGTATGTATGTATGTATAATGTACAACTGTATATTGTATGTATGTATGTATATTGTTTGTATGTATATTGTATTAACTATATTATTCTTACAAACATGTTGTCACATGTATATTGTGATGAAGCTTAGAGAGCGCTTTGCAGAGTTTCTATTTATGGTGATGAAATCCTTGTTGTTGCATCTTTTAAATGGTTTAGGCACAGCAGCCATTTATTATAAATGTTCTTAATTAAATCAGAATACTCACACTTGTAAATCAACAGGTAAGCTGTTTTCATTTGCTTGTGGGTGTTACACCTGGTCAGTCACACAGAATGATGGCAATCCCTTTCAGTAATGAGTAAAAACACCAGGCTGAAGAACTAGTGACAGCAGTAATAAAAAATTATTATGTATCCTTTTCAAAAATTATTATGTATCCTTTTACAATGCACGCACCAATTATGACACATTTAATGAAAGGACATGACTAATTAATGCATATATCATTACTGTCTACTATGTATATAGTGATCATCTCTAGTGACTAATATTAAGCATTAGGAATAGGAGAAAAAGTATTTTTGTCATGTTCAATCAGTCAACTTCCAATGATTGCTGAGACTTTTAAGTCTTGCAATAATATACTATTTTTGAATTAGTTTTTACCAATAATGAGCTTTTCATCTAAAACAACATAATAAAGCTTCCTATTGTTATCACTAGCTAGATAAACAACATTATAATACTACTCAAAACTTGTGCTGTCAGCTTAAAAACACTGGGCTGGATCCAAACTTAATAACGTTAGCCCTAACGTTATTAATGCACAAGCACCTGCCAGGTGTAGAGCTGGGTACACACTACACTATGTTTCTCACGATCCAATCTCTTTAACGATTTTTGTAACAGCAGGCTCCCATGATATTTTTGCCGATGCATCGTTCATCTGGCAAATTAAGCTGTCTAAAAAATATCTTTAAACGATCATATAACACTTCATCGATATCGTGTGAATCAGTTTAATCGTTTCATTGGAATGATTACTGGGTGAAAAAAATGTAGCTTTAGGTATTGGATCTCAGTTCCATACGCAAGGAGATCCATATGTCAAGGGTGGGTCTTGCATTCCACATGCCTAAAACCCGCAATGGGGGAGGGTTAAAGCAAGCAGAAAAGCTTCAGGTGAGGATATAGGCGTTCACTCCCCTCTTCAATGTGGACCACCAGACCTCTGTACGTATGTATCACGTGTGGAGGTCTGAATACGGCTCACTATGATCAGTACTGTAAGTTACTTGAATAATTCCTGGAATTGACTGTTAAAAACCTAAATCACAGTGCTGGTGTCTTTTGTAACATTACTTGTAACCAAATGACCTCCTTAGCAACACCTCTAACGGCAATGCATGGTTTGTTTCCTTGGTTACAGAAAATCAGGGGTCGAAGTGTTATCTTAAGATGTACACTCTATTCCAGTAAATATGAGCACACAGCATCATTTTAATTACACAAAATCATTTTTTTTGTGTTAGTAATACCCTTTAAAGCCATCATGATACCGTAATGCAAAAATAAGTTAGAAATGCAGCATTTCTTTTGTATTAACAAATCCATATCAATAACAAACTGTGCTACACATATCTCCCTCATCAATTCATTAACAAGTTGCTTTACTTTATAATTAGGAATCAGGTCAATCACTGAAAGTTCTTGAAAGTTCCAAAAAATGCAAGAGTGCATGCCCCTTTCATAATACTGTACGCTGACAATAAATATATGTTCTCTTGATAGCTGAACAAAATCTTCTTGTGGTATAACAGAACTGTAGAGTTCAAGTATTATAAATATTGTTTTTAGCCCCAAATATGGAGCACATTTCACAGGAATGAATAAATAATTCAAAAAAGTCTACATTCCTTATGTCAAATGACTGTTAAAAAAAAAAGCATCAACTTAAAGGACATTGCAAAGTGCAAAGGTTTAATCATTTTTATTTTTATTAAGTATTTTGCATTGTTGTTACAAAATGGAATAACAGAGTAAAGCATTCCTCTAACATTCACTATACCATGGCTGTCACTATACTGACACCTAGTGGCCAAAAACATGATCAGCTAGGTAGTGATTTCTGGTAGCTGAACATTACTAGATTAACAACACACAGCTAAGAATGTTTGGTATTTAAACATATGCTGTTCTTCTAATATCATGTTGCAATACTAACACAATAATATGTTTACCACAAGTTTGGTATATTTGCATTTAAAAATATAATACTTCCATTCATAAAATAATGTAGTAATTTGTACTCAAAGTCACTTTTGTAGTATATTTAGAATATGACAAACAACTTATGTATATCACCAAAGAATTGAGTGAAATTGTACTGCTTTTTCAGAGATCTTTCAAACAAAATAAAAACCCCATAGATGCCACGTTCATATTGCCGCCCTGGCAAAAACCTCGGGTTGTTGAACCCGGATTATTGCTGTGTTCCAGCTCTTCACATTTTTTCTCTTTCCCATTCACACTGAGAAATATATCCCATGTTATTACCTAGATATGCCCTGTGAGTCATTTGATGACTCATGTGCCTAATCCCCCCCAATTACTTTCCTTTGGTGAGACCTGGGTTAAAAAAAAACCCTGAGTTTCACCTTTCCACCTTTCACACTGACACCCACCCAGGTTGGACTATGGAATAACCCTGCTTTTCACCCATGTCCAATTCCCAGGTCATTAGACCCGGGTTGAGGCAGTGGGGCCCTTACACAATGAGCTTCGATCCGGGTTGTTGGGGCTTGTCCTGGCAATAATTTGGTGCAATGTGAAAGGGGTTTTATTTTACTCAGTATCATCTAAAGGCCCTAACTGCCCCTTATTTATAGGACATCCCAATTCATTGTCCTCAAATGACCAATGTCGTTATTTTGCAAGACTGATTGAGGTGAGGTATGCTTGGGACTAACTCCCCATCGCCCCCACACCCTCCACCCCGTCATTAAATGAAATGAACCACTTAAATGAGGGGGCATCAGATGTCACAACATGTGTCCCCTTTGTGCATACCAATATTAAATATTCTTTGTAAAAAAAAACACACACACAGCTAGTAATGAATCTTTCTATATAGAGTTACACGGGAAAATACCAAAGGCATACTTGCAATGTTTAAAATGCGCTGTTTCTGTCACAACAACATGGTGTCTGCAGTCAGCAGGGAGATTATACCTCAAAATGTTATGCACTAGCACAATTACATTGTGGAGAGAAGGAAAGAGCAGTTATGGGCTTTTCTAGTCTCCAGTTATGTCTCTGCTTGCATTAATAACGTGACCATTTCCAAGCATAAAGGCCCTGATTCAGAGATTGAAAATAAGAACTTAAAGTTACACCTGGGCTAAACCATGTTGATTTCAGGGGAGTCAAATTTCATTTGTTGCAACAGTATTATAGTTAAAAGGTGATGTTTCCCAGCTCAAGTCTAATTAGCAGTTTAAAAGTGAAGCTGATCAGGTATCTGTGTGCAATAAGTAAAAGCAAAGCATTCTCCCTGCATGCATAGAATAAAATTAACTTGACTCCCCCTGAAATCAACATGGTTTTGTCCAGGTGTAACTTTAAGTTCTTATTTTCAGCCTCTGAATCAGGCCCAAAAAGTCTAAATTCTGAAAAATAGGAAGTATAACAGAATAATTAATGTAAAATATGTATACATCTTTTTTATTATTGAATATCTTTTTATATCATAAGAGCAGCCTGAGATATATGTAAGCTATGACTGACTAGCTGAGGTGATAAAAACACCTCACAATCTAATCAGGGACTGAGCTGCTGCGAGAACAATCACTCAGTGTAACTTCATAAGACCGGAGCCACGCTGCTAATTTCCCCCTCATTTCTGTCTATTTGGATCTCACTTTGTCAGCTTCTGCATTCTGCAGCTCGATGAAAACCCTATCCACCTTATGTAGACATTAGTAAACAGCAAATGGCATAGGGGCAGATCCAGAACTACGCTTTTCCATGATTTTACGCGTGCCGGAGACGTAAATTCGCAGTTACGTGTGCACTGCACATGCGCACCATAGAAAATACGCACATTCATGTTGCGTAATTGTGAGCGTATGGGAAATTCACGTATGTGTCACGTAAATATTTACGTGTGGGCGTGCCAATTTTACGTTACTCAACAATACGTGCGTTTTACGTGAAGTAGGCGGGGGTGGTATTTAAAGTGTACAGTATGGGCGTGCTAAGCTGCGAACGTTCACGTAGTCAGTAAGTCCGTTCGCGGACGTACTCTGTTACGTTTGAAAAAGTTAAGGTAGGGTTTGGGCGGCGTATCTTGACAAAATACGTCCGTGCAAGGGGTGTGCCGAGGGGAGTGTAACGAATTTACGCACATGAAAATACGCTCCGCGAATAAACATACGGCACACGTAGTTCTGGATTTACCCCATAGTCACCACTCTCACACTAGTCAGTCAGGCACACCTTAATGAAATAATAACACAGAGACAATAGCTGTTGGGCCGAATTAGAAATAGATAAATATTGATTTGTCATCTACCTGTGAATAGGTATTCCAAATAGCATATGGGGAGTTCAGCGTCTTAACTTAACACTTACAACTTATCTAAATATAAAACAAATACTAAAGCGCAAATCTAAATATAAACCTTAGCGCCTCCAAAAACAAGTCATACCAACAACAACCCAATCAAATTGCTCACCCCAGCACCTGAAAGGTGGCAAACCTAAGGACCCAAACACTTTGCGATAAAAACTTTGCTACTAAATAATTCTTCTTCCTTTTTTTTCATAAATTTTCAAAGCACCTCACAACATAACCTTGGTATCATATACGACCAAAAACACTGCTATTGTGAGAAATTTTGCTGGAATTTCACAGATGTCTGCCTTGATAGAACACTCCAGGTCCTATGCCAATTGTCAGAACCTTGCCTCCCTGATGAATAATGACTGTGTCAGGGAGAACTAATACTAACAGTACCCGCAACAGAAGATGAGAAAAAAGCTCCCACCCTAACCCGTGTACACCAAACCAATCCGCTTCCCAACCAGCTGGAGCACTGTTTGCGCACTTGACGGCAACACACCATCAGAACTTCAGTAACATAAGTGACATTGGGGTAGATTCAGAGCTGCGTACAATAGTGAATTTACGCAACCCATTTGATAGATATATTTTCTATAGGTACTGGACTTTCACCGCTCCAGTGCCTTAATGGTGGCAGGTAAATGGTCCTCAAGGGCAGCAGATGTAGCAGTGCCAATACGAACTGAATGTGAACACCCCAAGAATTTCTTAAACATAAAAAAAAATTGCTATTTTGTTAAATGGTCTCCAACAACGAGGGCCAACCAATTGTTACTCCTAACAGCCTCCAAAGCCAGATACTGCCTTGCCAAAGAGGCCATGAAAAAGCCACCTTAAATAAGATACCCTAAAAGTCAGATGAACAGCATGCTTCTGTCAATAGGCCTTCTCACAACTTCCCTGGTCTCCAGGCCCATCCTTTACTTCCTTACCATGGCACTTTTAAAGTCACTGCCTCCATTAACCAATTTAAAATGGGCAACTCTTGCTAAAAAATAAGCTATTATAGCCTTTGACCTGCCTTTCTTATATTCCTGCCATAACCATGCTAATAAACTCTGTGCCTCCTCACTCTTTTACCACCTCATCTGAAGACTCTTAGAATCGCCAGGGTCAAGAAGCTGTTAGCCAACAACTCTAAACCGGCCTCACAATCTGCCAAAGTAATGTAAAGGACATGACAAATCGATGGCCAATCAAACCGAGACAACGTGTCACTAATTGTGTTACCCTAAAATTTATATTAAGCTGCAAACAACGTGAAACTAAAAACCTGAGTAAACTGTGAGTAAACCACCACTGCGCTACATTCCTGCCTAGGTACCCCAGAAAAGTTGGAATGGTGGACACACCCAATCCACCACCCGGGAGGCGCTGCCATGACAGGCATCACAACCAATTGGAAAGGCATAGTGCTCCCTCCCTGCAATTTGCGGCCACCCTTAAGAGGGAAATAAGCCAGATGGAAATACCCATTGGGAATTAGGGGGTATATACCCTTGGCCCCACTGACCTGCCCCCAACAGAGGAAGAAACCCCCACTGACCTGCTAGACTTCACAGAAGCAGAGCCCCTTAGTAGAGCTAAGGCAGAGGAGGCACAAAATAAAATAGGAGATACACGCCCCAAAAGGAGCTACCCACTCAGGAGAATCCCCCAATTCTAAATTGACCCCATCTGGTTGTTACACCTCACCTTGCTGGAGCATGCTCTGGAACACCTGTCCCACATCCTGGCACTCTGCCACTGTTCCCAGCTCAGGCTCTGCCACTTTTTCCTCCAGCGGACTGTAGCCTCACATTTCCCCTGTCAGCACCCCTAGTCTTATGACTTGCCTGCGGTTGCTGACCTGTTGGGGAGACCATCCTACCTCTCTGTGCATCCATGTTACTGGCAACTGACATAGCTGTGTCCACAGGCCTCCTAACACACGGTTCACCTGCTCCAGTGACATCAATTGACTTTTAGCACAAACCGAAAGCTCGGGGGCCCAGTCTAACCTTCGCCGGAATCACATACGGCTGAGAACTGGCGCATGGAACGGGACATGAGGGAAATGGCTTACAAGGTAAGTGCTTACTAGAGGAAACTGAAACTTAGCCCTGACTGCCTGGCGATAGTCACTAAAAGACAGGTGCCCACAGAATTAATAAAAGAAAAGCAAAGATGACAGTGAAATATAGAGAGAAATAAGAGACAGTAAAACCAGACAAAAAGGTGTAGAAAAGGAGCTGGAATAGTAGAGATAGAAGATTGAAAGACACAGTAAAACAAAGATAATATACTCAGTCTTCCCAGAATTGAAGAATCAAAGAGGAAGCCCTACTGCCCCCCTAATCTTTTTATAACCTGACTAAGCCCACTCCCCCATCCTACCTATCCTGTCCAATCTGTAAGAGATAAACAAAACAAACTTAACCCTTGACTCACTCGAGGGAAGTGGATCTCTGCTGTTTATTCTCCCTGCGCCCTTATGGAGTCCATGGTCCACTTAAAACCATACTTCTGACAGGAGGGCTGGATTGCGCTCACAAGTGAGCATGACTTGGTATTACAATGTATAGTACAGAAACTGGCATAGCTACCATGGGTGCAGGGGTTGCGGTTGCAATAGATTCTTCCTAGACCCACATAGGCGCTCTAAGCTGTCAATGGCTGGAAGCTTATACATTGCTCTGCACTCACGGTCTTTGAATTCTGGTTATAGGTAACTTACCAGAAGCTGACAGCCTATTGGGGGAAGGGGAGCAGTAGACTGGGCTTAACTGTCAGTTTCTGGCAAATTACTTATAGACATCCCTCCCCTTTATGTCTGTACTGTATCTTGATGTATTTTGTACGACGCTGAGGACACCTTGTGGTGCCTTATAAATAAACAATAATAAATAATAATAATAATAATAATAATAATAAACAGCGTTCAGAACTCATAGACTGAGTGTAGAGAAATGTCTATAATGACAGTCTTCTGCCATTCCCCTTTACTATGAGACCAGTGCTATATGTATTGATCTAGACTTCTGAACCCCTGCAATTTTACATTCGCACAAGTCAGAAAACATAAGGTAGGAGATGGTTATCAGAAGTGTCTCTATAGAAGAGGAATTGTTATCAGAACGATCAGGGCTGTAGCGGCCTTGAGGATACCCCACGCATCTGTTACTTCCAGATCCAGTAATGGGAGGTAATGATCTATTCAATAATCCCTAAACCAAGGGGAAATCCCTCCAGTAAGAACAGAGCATGAGGCCCCTATGATGGTTACATGCAGCCCACCACTGATCTATAGAATATTGCCCTGTGTGTGGGCCCCCTCTCTCATTCTGAAAGAAAACATTGTTCTGTCATGTGTATTTAACGAAGAAATAAAGACATGTACTTTAAAACTTAGATGTTACATGAGTAAATATTCCCTATGGATAACTATTGGCTTTTTTGTTTTTACAGGCTTTAGGCTGTTTTTTTTGTCTCCTGATCAGTTTAAAGATTTTGTTTCCTTTCCATTTCCTTGTTTGGTTTGTAGACCTTTCTCTTGCTTGGCATTTCTGTTTTTTATGTTGTTCATTTGTATCTCTCATACAGATTGCCACAGCGCATTAAAATATTTCAGATTGTTTATAACTAATAGATTGTTTTGTCTTTATAAAGCTAAAAGAGAATTCAGGAATTTCCTTAAATACGCTTAACATTTGCAGAAGGTAATGGTTTGTTTAGAACAAAAATGTAAAAATTAGATAAGACATAACTGTAAAATATATGTCAATGTAGTACTGAAAAGGTACTGCTGGTATGATGGTCTTCATTTTGAAAGACCATCGTACTACATCTGAATGCAGACTGACGGCAGTGATGTCACAGTCAAGGGATGTCAAGTAGATGTCACAAGATACTTTGCAGCCTTATGGAAGTTGCATAAAACATAAAAGTCTAAATGTCATCACTTTTCATTTGCTAGACATTGATATGTTTGCATGTCTTAGGATCACATATTTATTGGTTTTGAAAGAGAATAAAATTAAATACACATTTACATCCCGATAATGTTGACACAGAGACTGCTTGGAACTGACGGGTTTAAAATCTGTTATTCTATGCTTTGATTATTGAAAGATTGCATTGGATGGGTTGTATTCTCCAGATGCCTTCATGTTCTCTGTATAGCACATACTCCACATAACAGATTATTAACCTTATTAAGCAGGAACTGATTGTAAAGATTTGAACTGAGATTTACCTCAAACATTTTCCACATTGATAAAATGAGCAAAACAAGATGAATATCTTCATTTATTTATTGTTTAATACCAAAAATGAAGAGAAACAAAAATGTAGATTTACTTTATGTTTGGCATGTGTGCTAGATAAAGATAGGACTATAATTCTTAAATGCATTAAATCACAATACTGAGGATACAATGTTCTTTTCTGTTTATTATATCAATATGCTTGGCATACTATTTTAATTTCATTGGTGTTGGTAGCATTAACGTTGTAGTGACTTCAAAGACATATTTAAATTTAAAGAGAGTCCCATTTGCCTTAAAGAAACAGGTTCACTTAAGATACATAGGGCCAGATTTACTAAGCTGCGGGTTTGAAAAAGTGGAGATGTTGCCTATAGCAACCAATCAGATTCTAGCTCTCACTTTCTTTTGACATACTAGAGAATGTCAGCTAAAATCCAATTGGTTGCTATGGGCCACATCTCCACTTTTGCAAACCTGCATATAGTAAATCTGGCCCTAAGAAAATTAAGCATATGTATTATTATAAACAATATGTACCGGATTTACACTTAAGTGTGTGATCTGAAGGTGCAGATACACACACCCCCCATTTTTAGATGCCTAATGGCACTTACCAGTGCCGTAGGCAAACTTAACTAACTGTGCAAATTTTCCCTCTTAAGTAGGGAAAATACGCATGGAAAATCACCAGCCTTTTCTCCCTGCCGAATCTACATCACCCCCCCCCCACCCCCCTCACTTTTCTCCACGGCAGCC
>WWET01001891.1:181547-195362 GCA_011038615.1 Limnodynastes dumerilii | reverse complement strand
CACTGCTGAGGTGTTATTGAAGACCAGGTTGCTTCAATAGTGGCCTTCAGCTCTTCTGCATTGTTCGGTCTCGTGTCTCTCATCTTTCTCTTGGCAATGCCCAATAGATTCTCTATTGAGTTTGCTGGCCAATCCAGCACAGTAATCTCACGGTCACTGAACCAGGTTTTGGTTCCTTTGGCAGTGTGTGCAGGTGCCAAGTCCTGCTGGAAAATGAAGTCACCATCTCCATAAAGCTTGTCTGCTGAAGGAAGCATGAAGTGCTCTAAAATGTCCTAGTAGACGACTGCGTTGACTCTGGACTTAATAGCACAGTGGACTAACACCAGCAGATGACATGGTTTCCCAAATCAACACAGACTGTGGAAACTTCACACTGGACTTCAAGCATCTTGGATTGTGTGTCTCTCCATTCTTCTTCCAGACTCTGGGACCTTGGTTTCCAAATGAGAGGCAAAATTTGCTCTCATCAGAAAAGAGGACTTTGGACCACTAAGCAACAGACGAGTTCTTTCTTTCTTTAGCCCAGGTAAGACGCTTCTGACGTTGTTTGTTGTTCAGGAGAGGCTTGACAAGAGGAATACGACATTTGAAGCCCATGTCCAGGATCCGTCTGTGTGTGGTGGCTCTTGATGCACTAACTCCAGCTTCAGTCCACATCTTGTGCAGCTCCCCCACGCTTTTGAATGGCCTTTCCCTGACAATCCTCACCAGGCTGCAGTCATCCCTGCTGCTTGTACACCTTTTTCTTCCACACTTTGCCCTTCCACTTAACTTTCTATTAATGTGCTTTGATACAGCACTTTGAGAACATCCAGTTTCTTTTGTAATTTCCTTTTGAGGCTTTCCCCCCTTGTGGAGGGTGTCAACGATGCTTTTCTGCACAACTGTAAGGTCAGCAGTCTTCCCCATGATTGTGACTTATACTGATCCAGACTGAGAGAACATTTAAAGGCTCAGGAACCCTTTGCAGGTGTATTAATTTTCTGATTAGAGTGTGATACTTTGAGCCTACAATCTTGAACGTTTTCACATTATTCTAATTTTGTGAAATTTGATTTTGGGGTTTTCATAAGCTGTAAGCCATAATCAACAAAATGAAAACAAATAAAGGCTTGAAATATCTCACTTTGCATGTAATAAGTCTATATAATATATTAGTTTCACCTTTTAAGCTGAATTACTGAAATAAATGAACTTTTGCATGATATTCAAAATTTTTCTAGATTTTTGTTGTTTTTTTGTGCTTATTTTTTGTTTATAGAAACAAGGACTGATCTGTCTGTTGCAGCTGAAAAATGCATCCTAAGTGGTGGTGTGAGTGGAAGGTTCCTCTAAGTTGAAAATACATTCACAAACTCTGAAGTCTTTAATGCCATTTAATGTATATAACTTCACATTAAAATAAACAAAAAGGTTATCTACAACAAGACAAGGTGGCCTTTCTACACAAGCTGGCTTTTGTTTTGCTATTTAACTTAACCCTAAGTGGTTTTTTAAATAGTAAAAGAAAGTAAAACCTCAGTTTGATCTATGGAAGGTAAACAAAATAAATAATTAAAGCTAGATGTCGAATAGTCACTTGCTTCCCAAACCATATCTTATCTATAAACTAAACACATTGCTAACAATTAAAGATACATCCAATAAAAAGTTATCTGAATTTCACTTAAGGATTCATAAAATATTAAAACACTGTTAAGTTTTAAATGTTAAAATAGCAAATAAATTGGTTAAGTTAGTGATTATGGTATATAGCCTGAAATCACCATTATATTATTAGACAGAGTTTTTGCAAACAGAAATAAAAAAAATATATATATAGTCCGGTACAGTGTCTTGCTATTTACTTTTTTAACTTCACATGTGTTCTCTGTTTTGGATGTGTTTAGGCTTAAGCAGGGGCATAACTAGAACTTTATGGGCTCCATAGCAGAATTTTGAAGGGGCCCCCTAACTCAGGTCCCTGATGATTTTCATCAGGGCAAATCCAAAAAGCAAAAATATACAACACAGGGAAGACAGTGTAAGTCAAATATAAATCCGTCAAACTCACCGCTGCCCGTATCCCTAGCACGCCAGCACCTCCTCTTGCCGGTACCACCTCCCTCCGTTGACTTCTGGAAGCCAGAGGTAGGCAACGGCATCAGCCTGGGCAACAGCAGTGTAAACATTGCGACAGACGGAATCTAATAAGGCAAAAAGATAAATAAATACATAAATAAATACATAAATAAATAAAGAGAACATCAGTACTAAGCTAAAAAAGAAAAGCAATCAAAAAAATAATAAATAGAAATAAATTCAAGACACAAATCAAAGAAATACACACAACTACAACATTAAAAACAAACACAGATTAGAGAAGAAGGGTAAAAAAGGAAGCTTATAACAACAAAACCATATTTAAAGAAAGCAGGACAATGGGAGCGTTCATTAAGTCCTTTGGGAGCTACAGCATTCAATTAGTAAATTCAAGTGGTTTCTCTGCGTAACAAAAGGTTGTCCCTGTCACCTCCCTAGCTCAAGGGCAACACATGTTTTATGCCCATCCACCTGATGTTAGGCAACTGATGCTTCAAAGACACCCAATGTTTGGCTACAGGTTGATCAACTAATTTTCCATTCAGGGCATTTTTCATCACTGATTGGTACAAAGCAAGTCTTTACTTTAGTTTGCACACCATGTTACCCACATAAAGAAGCTAACAGGGGCAGCGTATGATGTAAACCACAAATCTAGTGGAACAAGAAATTATTTGTTTAATGGGAAAAGATTGACCAGTTTTTGGATGAAAAAAAGAGCCTCCAGTGTCCATTGAAGCACAGTTCACACATCCATGCATTGTAACAGCCAGGTGTGCGGGATAAAAAGGTATCAGGACGTACCTTACCATCACTTGCATCATTTATACATTAATAGTCCTTCAGGTTTTTACCCCTGGAATGACTGGGAAGGAGCAAATATTGTTTAATGCAGGACAACGCAGGGTCAGTTGTGACAATGGGCCAAAGTTTATTGGCAGCTCTTTTTAGAAAAAAAGCTCAAATGGTTATATTCTGATACCCAAGGGATCTTATTTTTCAATACCTTCTTTGGGCATACAGTTAGCAGATCTTCAAGGGAGAGTGATCAATCCTTCTCTTTTGCAGATTTCAAGGTCAGTTCAATTTGTGTAGCTTCAATTTGTGTCTCAGCTAGAGTACTGTCACTATTTATCCTCTTTACTCTAGCAAGCTGAGAGAAGCGAAGTCCTTTCTTGAGAGCAGGCGGATGATGACTGGACGCCAATAAAATGGTATTCTTTTTGGTAGGCTTGGTGTAGACTGAAGTTTGCAGAATATTGTTAACCACATTAATTTGCACATCAAGAAAATGAATAGAATCTTTACTGTGCTTAGAGGTAAACTTAATAGTAGGGTGCATGTCGTTGACAGTCTGCATCATAGCCCTGAACTCACATTCAGGTCCTTGCCAAATCATAAAAATGTCATCGATATAGCGTAAGAAAAGTTTTTAGGATTCTCTAAAAAGAGAAACTTCTCAACATGAAACATAAAGGCATTGGTGTACGATGGAGCCAAATTGGACCCCATCGCACAGCCCTGTAATTGGAGATATAACTCACCATCAAAAGCAAAAAAAATTGCAAGTCAATACCATCTTTAAAAGGGATATAAATAGATCCACAGAGGTACCTGCATAGTCAGACTCGTTAGATAAAATATTTTTAGTGGCTAATAGTCCTGCCTCATGCGGAATGTTTGTATAGAGATTTATAACATCTATTGTGCAGAGGACACAGTCATAAGGGAAATGCTGAAAATCTTTAAGTTTGTTCAAGAAATGAGTGGTATCCTGCAGGTAAGTTTGCTGGGCCTGAATCACAGGCTTTAGATAAAAATCCAAAAATTGCAAAACAGGTTGCAACAGCGACCCCCGGGCAGAAATGATAGATCTGTCTGGAGGGTCAACCAGCCTCTTGTGGAATTTCGTCAGCATATAAATTAAGGGGATTTTAGGATGCAGGACAGACAGGGCCTTTTTGACTTTATCATTAATTATGCCACACTCACAAGCTTCATTCAATGAGTCTTGAAGTTGGCACTGATACACAGGTGTAGGGTTCTTATCCAGTTTAAGATAGACATTAGAGTCACTAAGTCACTATATTTGTTCCTGTCCTGAACCACTATAGCCCCTCCTTTGTCAGCAGCACGGATAACTATATTGCGGTCATCAGAAAGATGCCTGAGAGCATCTCTTTGCAATTGATTCAGATGAGAGCAGGTAGTGGGCATTTGTGCTGCGCTAAGATCAAGAAGTCGCAAAAAAAAACACTTAAGTAATACATTAGTAGAAGCAGGATCAAAGGAAGATCTGGTTTTGATAACAGGACAATTGTCAATAGAAATCTCAGTATTCATCTCAGAACTGTTGCCAAAAAACAAAAGTTGTGGACCAAACGATGATGTTCAACTTTCCATTTAAGGGAATCAAATTTATTGGTAGGAATAAAAGACAAACCAAGGTTAAGTACCTGTATTTTAGATTCAGAAAGGGCTCTTGACGGTAAATTGTAGATCAAGTTTTCTTGATCCATCGCATTGTTTACACTGCCGTTGCCCAGACAACCCTTAATCCAATGACAGCCTGTTACGTGCCCCCAGCTGACGCCGTTGCCTAGCTCTGGCTTCCGGAAGTCAGTGGAGGGAGGCGGTACCGGCAAGAGGAGGCTCTGGCGCGCTCGGGACATAGGCAGCGGTGAATTTGATGGGTTTATATTTCTGTATATATTTAGGTGACTTACACTGTCTTCCCTGTGTTGTATATTTTTGCTTTTTGTATTTGCCCTGATGAAAATCATCTTTGTATGATTGAAACGTCGGCACTTACGCCACGGTTGGCGTTTTATGAATATATATATATATATATATACAAATCTCGTTATGAAGGCACTCACAGACTTTAAATCCGAGTTCATTCAATT
Source organism: Limnodynastes dumerilii (assembly GCA_011038615.1). NCBI lineage: Eukaryota > Metazoa > Chordata > Amphibia > Anura > Limnodynastidae > Limnodynastes > Limnodynastes dumerilii. The sequence goes on along the minus strand of WWET01001891.1, from coordinate 190,371 downwards.
TTATTTAGTCCATAAATATAATCCAACATTTCAGTAACTCTCCGTTACTTTTGTCGGGGCATTCAATTGAATGCTATAGAGGGTCAGGTGAATGAATAGAGCCATAATGACCTAAAAATGAGAGAACAATACCTCACATACCACACAAACTTCTTATCAGCCCATCCCTCACATTTTAATAACCAGATGCCAGTCTTTTTCTCACATGCCACCACCTGCTGACCAGCCCTTCTCTGAAATATCACCACCTTCATGCCAGCATTTCCCTCACATACAGTGGCAAACACAGGATTTTAAAAGGGGGGTTTCCAATGCATGTAATACATGTGGGGTATATTAGCATATCTCCCAACATTTAAAATGAGACAAATAAGCTCCACTCCTGCCCAAGCTCTGCTCCTGCCCTGCCCACACTGTCATATCAGACAGGGCAAAAGTTACCCCTAACGTGTAAGTGTTTGTGTGTGTGTTGTGTTGTGTTAGGAAATTAGACTGTGATGCAGCAGAGGTTGATGTGAAGGACTGTTTAAAATGGTAAAAAGCTACTTAATATGATGCACTGTAAAAAAAAATAAGAAAAATAAACATATGTAAAATGACAATACTGATAATATGGTCGTGCTATCTGACTTCCAAGACATCTAAGACATCCATTAACATTCTCTGTGAAAGCAGGAGGTTTATATATAAGTTACTTCTTTCACACATTAAAATAGTAGTTTTATATTGAAGGAACACATCTAATAGCAATAGCAGAGCACATTACACAATGGACCAAAGCTTGTGTGCATAAGCACTGTTGAATTTGTTGTGACCCATTCACCATCCCCCACCTGCTTCTCTGTTGCAGCACAGGCCATTACCATACTCCTCTATGTCAGTCTGCCCCACATGGCTGCGAAGCAACGCCTCTTTCATGGCACCCACAAAATCACGCCTCTTTTTTTAATTTCCAAATTTTGGGGGGATTTTTGAAATTAAAAAAAAATTTCATTGGGGGGGGGTACACTTCTGGGTGCATCACTGACATACCTCCCTGAATGCAAGCTTTTTATTACATACTACCCCCTGCATGTCAGCCTCTCTCTTCCATAATACCACCTTATTTCTTTCTTCAGACTTTCCCCCATATTGCACAACCTGACTGGGAAATGGATTGCTTTGGCTTTGAGAAGACGGAGCTGTATAGAGCTGTACAATAGCAGACCAATACACAGGTAAATCCTTCCCTGCATACGTCCCACTGGTAATGCAGTTCCGCAGCAAACCCTGCCCCCATGTGATGTCATGTATGATGTCGCAAAAGATGTGCCCCAGGCCCCAAAATATCTGCCGGCAGCCTTGGCTAGACTTACAGGGTTTAAATCCTATACTTTAAGAAAAAACTCAGACTGTTCTACAGTTCTAAAACAAAGACGGGGGCTGGGAAAAACAGCGCTGGAAGTAGGTACAACTTGGAAATAATAGTAAGTAAATCAAGAAAACATTGAATGAATGAATGAATGAATGAATGAATGAATGAATGAAGTCCATATTAGCGGCAGACAGGTGAGTGTGAGCTTTAGAAAAAAGTTCCTCCACAGGTAACACTAAAATTCTTAGTGTACTCGTTCCCCAGATAGTGACACACAGGGGAAAAAAAACATGTATTAGAATGAAAAAAGATCAGGTCCAAATTTAAAACCAATATTATTTACCAAATTCATAAAATACATAGAATCAAGAGGAACATATAAAACAACAAAATAAATAACAATAGGCCACATCAGTGCATGCGGAGGTCTGTAATTACGCAGCCATAGCGGGGAGTGCATGCCCCCCTGCACTGCCTGCTCTCGGTAGGAAATCTACGTGTCCAGATTCCTACCTTAACTGTTACGACTAGGTCTGCAGCCGTACAACCGCAAACCCGGTCGTAATGGGGCTACCCTGCCCCCGACCCCTCATTTACATGGTTATCCCCGTCTGTATGACGGCGATACGGCCATCATAACTGAGACTCAGCCCCTTCAGCGTAAGTACTCATCTTAGTTACGTACGTCAGTACTTACGCTGTCGGGACATCTGGCGCGCATATGCATAGATGTTCTGAGACGGGACATACGCAAATGACTTGCTTAAGTCCACTGTTGGACTTAGTTCTGGATCCGGCCCAATGAGTGGATATGACAATAAAAGTGTTAAGAGAGCAACAATCCCCTACCAAGTAGGCTGTTCTGTCTTGGAAAAGGCTGCAATAATGGACGTCCTGGCAGCAGGGGGAGAGGAATCCCAAGGAGGAGAACAGGCACACTGGAGGAGAGTCTCAACGATCGGCGCTATACAGGTTCCTTGATGCGTTTCCAGGCTTAGCCCTTTATCAAAAGTGATAAAGTAACAGAATAATTTTTATATTAATCATAGAACTTTATATATTTGCCCTCTAAGAAGATATTCTAAAGTCAAATGCATCAAATCTATATTTGTTTTTACACTCACAAAAATTGGATATAAGAAGCTATCACTCATAATTACCCTCTGCATTATATTTGAATGATCTGTAGAAATTACTGGCAACAGTTCACAGTAACTTTGGACATAAGGCAATAACCTGCTGTGAGACTGACACACTGGACTGGATCCAGACTTTCACCAAAGATTTGGATTCTCAGGATCCTGACTTCAGTGCTAGAAGTTTTTCTCAAGTTGTGGCGGAAAATGTCTGCTAGATGAGAGGTATTTCAATAGTACAGTAAAGGCTGATTTTAGCCCTTGCACGCTATTCAGATTTCTGAACTGTCCCCGTTTTACCTGGGCATGGCGTGGAAAAGCGGTCTGGATCTGGTTTATTGTTCCGAATTGAGGAGAGGATTCAGGTCTGTCCGTCTGCACGAGAGAGGGGAGTGAACTCCCCTGTCACTCTCCTCTCTCGTTTTATGACTAGTGTAACTTACGCTGCCATAAGGCAGCCTTAATTCACACTTGCGGATCTGCACATAAGTGGGTGTTAACACCTACACTGTACATTCTACATGCTTCCTCCCGCACAGCTCCTTACAACGGAAAATCTATTGTATGGAACTTTGTTCTGTACAATAGAAGTTACATGTGGAAAGCACACATAACATCTGGAGGGCACATGCCCATGGCCTAATGGATGGACCTGTGGAACTGGTCCAGTTCTTTGCAAAAAATAGACGAATTGGGGACTTCGTGGCAGATCCAGACCTAAGCGCTTGTTACATTACATCGCGTAGCGTATTTACGCTAGCATATTTTCTATGTACTCCCCTGGGCACTCCCCTCACTTGTACGTACTTTGGTCATTTTACGTTTCCCAAACCCTACCTTAACTTTTCCATGCGTAAGTACTGACGTACATAATGGATTCACGTATGTAACAGCCTAACCCGGCCTATACTGTACAATTTAAATGCCTCCCTCTGCCTACAAAGCGTATTTCCGGGTGTTGTATGGATGACCCGCCCCTTCGTTCATAGTTACGCTGATGGTATGTACGTATGTTCAGATTTACATGGTGTAACATCTGCCGCGTGTATGCGCAGTACATACAAATGGGCGATTTTACGTCAGCGGCTAGCGTAAAAACGCTAGCATACTTTGGTCTGGATATACCCCTTCATGTATGACTCCCTCAACGGTTTTATTTACATGCGCGGTGCGAATTTTTTCACAAATTTTCGCTTACGATGAGCGTACGCTCGCTTGCGGTCGTAGCTCTGGATCAGGCCCATTGTGCTTAACCAGCATTTGTTGGAAATATAGGACTCCTGCTATTTAGTGTATAAATAAAGCAACTTACATTGGGAACACCTGCTCCTTTGGAAGCCTTTCTTTAAAATCACAGAAAATTATGCATTTTTTTTATTATATTGTGTACTGTTGGCTTATTGTGGCTGTATATATTAAAGAATACTGAATATCTTCATTAAGTTACATTGATTTGTGAACATGTGGGGTTTTTGACTATTTCACTGCTGAAATATTAGAATTTAGTTTATTTTGATTGATTCTCAGATTTTATATATAGCTAATTTTTATAGCACAGAATGTTATTGTATGAATGAATGCATTTAGAATCTAATACTCAGAGAATTTTGGTTTGAATTTAAAGCAAATATACTGTGCCATGCCAATTCTAAACTATAAATACTCTGATAAACAAAACAGAAACTGGAAAGTGACCAAAAAGCTTGTCTGGAAATTCAAGGGATGTCAGGAACTTTGAAGCTTCTGCAATGTACTAGTTTTAAATACATTANACAAATCCAAGAAATCCACTGCAAAAATTGTATGTAAAATTATCAACAAAGTTGTTGATTATTGGAGGAAGACATTGACGTTCTAAAGCAGCCCTTCACAGTAATTGAGCTGGACCAGGCCATCTCATCCGCACCCTCAGGAAAAGGCCTAGGCCCTAACGGCTTCTTCATAGGTTTTTACAAAGCATTTAAGGACTTGTTGGCTCTGATACTTTAAGACACAAAGACACCAGTTACACTATATCTGATACTAATCCTATCTCAAGACAATCCTTGAAGGTGCGTATTACAATCATACTGAAGGAGAGAAAGGATCCTGTCCAAAGCCTGAATTATTGCCCAATCTCCCTACTCAATCTGGATCTTTAACTTTTAACAAAAATGTTGGTTAATGGGCTCAATGGTATTCTACCCAACATCAACACTATTAAAGTGATAGACCTCCTTCAATATGCAACCTAAGTACATATCCCCACTATCCTCCTTTTGATGGACACCGAAAAAACCTTCAACAGGATGAACTGGAGCTTTATGACAAGCATACTCACTCAATTAGGAATAGGCCCCCTATGCTATCAGAGGATAATGTCACTGTATCAAAAGCCGTATGCCGTATTTTAGAAATACCAGCCCCTATGTGCATCTGTAATAGAGCCAGGCACGGCTGTCCCTTTTCCCCTTTGTCTTGTGCATCGAAGCCCTGGCACGATCAATTAGAGCAAACTTAGATATTTACGGCATTACAGTAGGTACCAGTGAATACAAATTAGCTCTTTATGCAGATAACATTTTAGCAACCCTATCAAATTTCACTCCTGAATATTTTCAAAGGGTTCCAGAAGTTTTGGGACCTTTAAAACTTAAAAATTAGTAATTCCAAATCAATCACCCTCAACTTTAATAGTCCCCTTACCATGGTGGAATAGCTGGAGAGCACACTCCCCTTCCTTTGGCACGCAACTCATCTCAAGTATCTTGGGGCCTCATTTACTGAAGTTCTTTTTGCTACAAATCGCGAGTTTTGGCGATTTGTATTGGCGATTTAGTGATCGCTGAATTTACTAAAGGTAAATGTGCTGCGCTTGTGCATTTGTAAAAATCGTCATGGCAAACATCGTCATGGCGATTTTTTCAATGACGGACATAGCAATCACCGGATTAACTAAGCATCGCCTATTAAAATCGCGGCAGATTTGCTTTGAAAAAGCGCCTGCTGTGTGTATTGCTTTCATAAAAAGTGCCACACACTTTCCCTGCAAAACACATGTAAAAATCTTATTTGCCCTTAGCATGCAGCCGCATATAGTACTAGAAGGCACAGCATGCACATGTTTTTCAGGGCATGCTGTGCCTTTTAGTACTATAAGCGTCAGCATGGCAAGTGTTAATGTTATGCTGCACCTTCAATAATGTGTACACAGAGTATGTAATGTGAAAAATAAAAAAATGTCTGATCTAATTTTACTAGTACCTACATAGGTCCCCCTTAAAAATTATAGTCCCATTAGCTGTCAATAATAATATTGGCCTGATACATTCTAATAAATAGTTTTTTGCCGCTAGGTTATATTAGAAGAGTATTGCCCCCGTTAAAAGGTACTAATTCATGTTGGCCCTGTTAAACTGTATGACAAGGTATTTGCCCTATTACACTGTAATAAATGAAAGTTGCCCTGCTCGGCTCTAATAAAAGAATATTTCACCGATAGGAGTATATTAATATAGTATTGTCACAATAGCAGTCCTTATGTAATTTAAAACCTTGTTTATTGATCATGGTTTTTTAAGGTTAATGTGTCCCACATATTTTAAAATTTTAAATAAATGTTAATACACACATTTTAGAAGTCATCAATCTTGGGGGACTTGCTAGAAAAAATTGGCATCTTGATTGAAGTCTCCTTCTTGTCCACAGTGATGCTGGTGGCCGGTCCTGCTCCTTCAGGGTTCCATTGCTAATGAGCTTTCGGTCACTAGAGGACCCCTTATATAGCCTTTATGACATCATAGGGCCTGATCCAGAACAATGTTTCGGAGAGAATTTACGCGTGGCAGAGACGTAAAATCGCTGTTTTGTACGCACTGCGCATGTGCACCATAGCAAGAGATCAATCTCTCCTATTCACCGCAAATTTTATACCATTATTGACTGAAATTAAAATGGAATCTGTTTATTTATTGTTGTGAATCTTGGATTTGTGGAACCAATAGCAGTGCTGCCTATCACAGCTAACGTCTCCAACCTAGGATTTCACTTTAACTGTTTCCATCTTCAGTTGCCTGTGTAATTCATGCACTACAATGCATAAACAGCACATTATATGGAGCTTACTCTATTAGTCCACCCCATCTGCATATATGTGAAATCTTTTTTCCTTGGGATTTACCATGCTACTGTGTTTTATAGCCAAATCTGGAAACCTATAATTCCATAAATTCTTTATTCTTTAAATTACAACAGGCTAAGTGCCACTATGGTCATCAACATGGTCCATGTGTGAAGATATTTCCATTTATCATTTGCTTGAAAACTGCCCAGATCAGGGATTCTCAACCAGTGGGTCTAGTACCACTGGTGGTACTAGGTTCATTGTCAAGTGGTACTCAGGGCAACTAACTGGTCAAGGCTATAAGGAAGTACAAAAACAAATGGCCAAGGACATAATTTATAAAATATCTTAATATTTTGAGGGCTAAATGGCATATATACAAAATGCACCTTAAAATCACTACAAAAATAACAAAAACCCTAAAAATATATGTATAGGGCATGGGTATGGGTCTACATGATGTTCAAAGTGGTACTTGACATGATGCCATAGTGGGTACTCTCCAAAAAATGGTTGAGAACCACTGGTCTAGTTGATTAGTCCTATGTTCTATTTTATTAAGTAGATACATCCATAAAGAATACCAGTTGCTAGTGTTTAATTTTATGATTATATATGTTTTGATGTGGTAAAATATATTTGTGTCATTAAATAGTTCCTATACACTGCTAGCGCTTTTTTCATATTTTTTTCTTTTGGGGACGAGTCATCCCAGGTTTAGCAGCTGGAGTGTAATAGTGTGATAGATTGGGCATTCCACACTCTTGTTTCTAGCACAGAACAGTTTTTTCATTTCTTATTTTCCATTGTGATATATCAAGAGATCAATAGATCAATATCAATATACCGTATCAATAGATCTTGTTGCAATGTCGCTAAATGCAAAAGATTAATAAGGTGCTCCTGGAGTCTGAAATACTGTTATACATAAATGATCTTATAGTTTCTGGTTCTTTACACAAATGTGTTCATGTTAATAACTAAGAAAGGTGATTTCCTAAATAAAATTATATACGTTATACTTTTTGCCTATATATTATATGTATGGGACAATATAATTTGTACTTAATATAATCTTTTGGGATTTTGGTTGTGCTACATCTAACTAATTAACATTCTGACTTTGGATTGAGGACTGTGGGAGTTTAGTTCTCATGATTATTTACTAATTTATATCTCTAAGTATTGTTGAAGTGCAATTCTTTTTAAATTGCATATTATTGTTACATCACGGTTATAACAATCCCTGTGTGAAATCTAATTATTATAGTGTTATATATCTGTGACTTTTTGATTATAATATCTATTTAGAAATATTTCCATTTTGAGGGATCTCAGAACTTAATTCTTTTCTATAAACTTTTTAATTCACTTTTCTATTCTAATTTCAAACTTAGATTTTAAGTTATTTAATAATGTTTCCCTTAATATTTTAATTGGCAATAATAAATAATTGCTTTTATGATTTTTGTTATATTTTGGTCTGTGCACCACCATTAGGATACTTTTTTTTATTTTTCCTTGTCTTAACCCTGTTGCTCATTAGCATAATATAATCCTGGTCTGGAAACCTAGATGACACCCAAGGTCTAATGTTTTTGCTCACCACATTCCTGTTCCTGCACCTAATTCTGGGCCTGATTCAGACTTAAGACTTAAGAAGGAGCTTGAATGTTACTCCAGGGCTAAACCATGTTAAATGCAAGGCAGTCATATTTCATCTGTTGCAAACAGTATTAGAGCTGATAGGTGATTAATTAATTAATAGAATTAATAGAATATATACACACAAAATGGAAGTTGCTCAATCAATATATAGTTAAATGCAAACAGATGCCTGAAAGGCAGGGGAATCTGCTAGCAATAGAAACACAGGTAAGGAAATGCCCCAGCAACACTGCCATTAACCAGTAACAGACTATACCATTCTATCTATAAAAATAAAATGCAAGAATGTCCGTTATACATGTTTGCGCAAATATATGATAAGCCACCAGCCAACGTCAAGGCCTTTCTGCATATGGTGGTCCTAACTCTAACAATGAGAGTCCTAGTGTTGGGTCATATATATGTTTTTAAATTGAGAGCTAACTTACCTCAGGAGGTACCAACTAGGTGCTGTGTAACAACTCCCCCTCTCAGCTGCTGCTCCCAGACAAGATCCCCCCCCCTCCCCCCGAGGTTGGTGGGGTGGTGGGTAGACAACTGCTGAAGGTCTTTCCCCACCCCTCT
>WWET01001891.1:159319-176221 GCA_011038615.1 Limnodynastes dumerilii | reverse complement strand
CGAGTGGAACTGGAGGCACATAGTGGGGAATATTGAGGGGGGCTGGAGGCAAATGATGGAGAATACTGGGGAAAACTGGGGGGCCTCAGAGACAAAAGGGGGGAGGCTTAAGAGACGTGATGGGGAATTTGGGAGGGGGGCTACAGAGACATAATGGGGCAATTGTAGGGCTGCAGAGACATGATGGGGATATTGATGGGCTGCAGAGACATGATGGGGCAATTGATGGGCTGCAGAGACATTATGGGGGAACTGATTGCTACAGAGACATGATGGGGCTACTGAGGGCTGCAGAGACATGATGGGGTGGTGAGGGACTGCAGAGACATGATGGGAATATTGGGAGACTGGAGACATAAGGGGGAGTACATGCAAGGGGGAGAGATTGGAGGAATATATACACTGTACACACACACAAACTGAATAAATAAGTGCTTACAAGGCTGTGCTTCTATCGTATCATTGTTACAAATGTTTTCTGTTTTGTGACTGCTTTGCATTTTGTGACTATTTTTTTAACTGCATTCAGGTTACAAGAATGTTGAATTTATTGTACTGTGGTCGGAAGGATGCAGTCTGTATTGTAAGCTGACCTGTATGGTGTAGAGGTCAATAGGATAAAGTCTATAAGGTATATAGTCTGTATTGTATTGCAGTTTTTAGGATGAAATGGGATTTGTATAGTGGAGACTAGAATACTGCCTGTATTGTATAGTAGCGGCTATGATTTGCTTTATTTTTTTGTGTTTACAAGATTGTGTTTTATGATGCTTACATATATACTATACTCTAGAAACTATAATGACAAATCGTTAAACAGGTAGGCGCAAATTTATAGTTTGCAGGGAGGCGCCGAACACCCTAGCCCCGGCCCTGCTCGCACAGGAGCGTATGGCCGCCTAGTCCGCCCACCCACTCTCATTAAACTACCTCCCCCGCCCAACTACACTAACCTGAACGTAGGGACGCTGGGGGACGTCCCCTCCAGCGTCCCTACGGCGCTGCTACGGACGCCCGATCCACGATATCCAGCTTATTAAATCTGACCCCAGGAATCAAACTCATGAGCTCAGCGTTGTGAGACTCAAGTGCTACACACTGAGCCACCTTTAGTGAAATACTTGCAATGGTCTCAGCAGCTTTCAACAGCTCTCCTGACATAAATATACTCAGTATGTGGTGCATATGCTGTTGCATACTTTGTTTGCACAAATTTGCACACTTATGCTAACATTTTGGCTTATATTGCACACATTTGTTTGGAATCGCACTTACGGCACATCTTCATTATTCCACGTTTTCCAGTGGTCTGTTCCACTGTGTCTGCTCTTTTCTGAAAAAAAAGCTTGTGCAGAACGTTGGCCTCAGTGAGAGCATATCCACAGTGTTTGTAGTGGGAACATCTGCCTCTGGGTACCCTAATTTCCATGATTCCTAACAGCTACAAACTCTGCATCCATTTTCCATCTGAAGACCACACAGCTTCTAAGTGCCCATCAGCAGACCTTTTCACTGTTCTTTTTCTAAATACCCCGTTTTGAACTTCGAGAATAGTTTTTAAAAGTATAAGTGCTGCAAATTTTAATCCAGCCTCCTGTATTAATATGGGTTCAGTTGTTGTTAAGAGAGTCATTTTCAATCCTTGTAATTTTATAATTCTGTTTTTCTGTGTGTCTTTGATTAGGGTTTCCTATGATATTGAAAGAAACATTGAGAGCTGTCATGACTATAGTATTTATCTCCCTTTCTTTCACTGCCTTGGTTTATTTTTGCTCCGATAATATCATATTCTCTCTGCTGGTGTTCACTTTCTGGTCAATTTCCGTACTTTCAGCATATATCACTCAGGTGTCTCTCTATTCTCTCTCTGACCCCATCACCAGGTATGTTCCTTCCCTATTTAGACCTGATGCTCAGCACCCTCATTGTTAGAGAAACAGGTAACATTAGCATGCTGACTCCTTGTGCTCTTGTGTATTCTGACAGAAATTCTGTGCTTCTTCTCTCTGCCATTCTGTGGATCTAGTCTCTGTGTTTTCTCCTGGATTCTTGTTGCTCCTGTTGACTCCTGAATTCCTGTTTCTGTATATTTCGGCATTGCATCTCCACTCCATGCGAAAGTGACTTACTAACAAAACAAGAATGTTTAGCATGATGTAAAATACAGACAGCACCAAAAACACTGCTTATATACTCAAAAACTATGTACCAGGGTTGCCAATTTTCATGGCTTCCCTCTAGGCTCTATAGATAGATGCCGGTACAGGCAAGGGGCTTTGTGATTCGATTTATGAGGTAAATCACATTATCAAGTCCCACCCATTCCCTATTAACGCTAGGATGGTAGTGTTACCAGGCAGGGTTTGAGGCTGTGCTTTACATAATGACATGGCTTCAAGCCCTCTGCGGGAGATTTGTCGGCCCTCCCAGGACACCAGTAAAAAGGCCGAAATTTCGTGAGACTCCTAGATATTCCAGGAGAGTTGGCAACCCTGCTATCTACACAATATAAAGGTCACTTACAGTCCAGGTAATAAAAATAGACAACTTAACACAAGAGTAATACGCAACATTAAGAATAAAAAACAAGAACAAAAAAAGAATAATAATATAAGAATTTAAACAGTGCACCAGCTATGGACAAAGGCGAGAAGATCCACAAGATGAGCAGCTACACCACTTGGGACCACTTTTTCTGGAGAGGACTTTTGGTGGCTGTGGGACCTGAGTTCACTGAGATATTCCACTCCAGAAGCAGTTTCACTGCAGAATTCATAAAGGAAATTACATACATGTAGTCTTCATAGTGGATTAGGGATTAGATTTAACTGGGAAATCCCAGCGGTAACAAATGCCTTTATCTCTAAAAGACAAGGTGATAGGTTGCAAGGAGCAGCTGACAGATCAGGGAAGAATTGCAAGCTCCAGGACACCAGAGGATTACTCATGTCTAGCTGCTTTTAGCAGCTGCTTCTTAACATCAAAGAAATACATCCTAAGTAGTGTATTTCTGAAATAAACATAATCTCAAAGCTCCGAGCCTCTGGAATATCACAAATTGTAATATTATTGTGATCAATCCTCTAAATCCCCTACTTTATCATGCAGAAGGGATACCTCTGGGGACTTTTAGAGATAGGCTGTGGTGAAGGAAGGGGAAGGATTAGGGTAATGAATGAGGAGGGTTAGGGTTAAAGTCATGGAAAGGGGAGGGTTAGGGTTAGGGTCATGCAAGGACAGTCTTAGGGTCAGGCTGTGGGTTAGGGTTCCTAGGGTTAGGCTATGGGGATGGAAGGTTTATGGGTAGGGTAATGGAAGGAGAGAGTTAGGGTAAGAATTAGGGTAAGGGGTGAGGGTAAATTTAGACTTACCAGTAGCATCAGTAGCAGCTTCAATGTTCCAGGAATCGATTGCTTTGACTCTGCAAGACAAAAGCAATCGATCTCCCAACAAGTTCGAAATTGGCTGGCGGAGAACAGCCCTTTAAAAAAAAAAGGGGACGTCCACAGTGGCGACCCACACCCCTGTACAAGAGAACAGTGGCCTCCTATCACTCACAGGGATCCGGCTTCCGATCTCTGCTACCACTTTGTTTTGAGCTCTAAGTGCAGCAGAAGCAAATGTCTGTATCTATTGTTATTTATTTTTTATATTTATTTATTTTTACTAATCTTTGCTCTATTTGACCTTTTCAGGTGTGGAGAATAAGAATAGTCGTGCTTTGTTTGTTACAGCTAGAAAAACCAGAATATAGTCTAAATCTATAGCACTGTTGACCAGTACAGAAACTTAACTAGTAATCCTAAAATTGAAATGGAAATAGTTTTATCCTTTTATTTCTACATTACAGCAGTGTTTATGTACACTGTGTAGCTGATAATTAAAACCTTTATCTTTTCAAATGACTTTCAGCTAGACAATGCTTCTTTGCGTTCACACTTGCCCAACACTACTGTAAAACAATGAAGCACTTTTAAAGTACTTTTTAAACAGTATAGTGTTTGTATTGTAAGTATAGAATCAGACATAAGAGTTTCAGCTCGCCAAGAGTTACAAGTCTTGTCTCTCCTAAAATGAAAACCAATGTACCGATGTATTTATTTGATTTACATGTTGAGATATCCTGCTGATATTTCTATCAAACAGCATTTAAATGGTTAAGAATGTATAACTGTATTATATATAATCACTTCAGGTGCAGATAGCTCTAATATAGCTTTATTGATTGAAAATTGCCACAAATTTACATAATTTGTGTAACAAATATCTAGAAAACTGACTAAATCCTGTAATGACATCTGAATCATACTGTATGTGTTGTGCAAAAATAAGATTCCTACTGAAATACTGACATTAAATTAATTGGAAAGATTGGAACAATTTTCTCCTAAAGCAGCAATTTTCCTTTCTGCAATGAAAGTGAAGTAAATGCATGAAAAAGTATCTACAGATAAACTTGTTTTATTTTTGTTTTTATGAAATTCTTGCTGCTACTGATTTCATGCAGTTTCACTTTACAACCATTTTTGGCAAACCCAATTCAGGCCATTTTCTATGCTGCCAGAAATGTACTGGTACTTTAATAGGCTATAAAGTCTATTCTCTTTTTGCAAAATCTCATAGTATGGTTCTGCTCACACCTAAACCTCCATTGTATATAAAAATTTTATTTATCATGGCTGAGCTAAAGGTATAATATTAGTTATGTATATTTTTTTCCTGTTGGAATTGGCAAGTATTGTTTCATTGTCTGTTTATAAGCACACAGTGACAGGATTTTGAGGCCCATTTTTGCTGTTAACTTTGCAGTTGATGAAATTGTATTTTGATAACCCCCTTGTGTTGTGTCGGGCCCTACCATTAGGCGATCTTAGGCAGGGGGCCGACAAAAGCAGCCCCCCCCACCTCCGTTTACATGGCGGGTTATATCATAACCCAGCACGTAAATAACATAGGTCTGCAAAAAAAATTTTTGGGACAGCTGTTTTGGTTTAGTTGACTGATTCTTACGTTTTTTGGTGCGCTGAATCCAAAAATGACAGTCGTTTTGTCGTGGGACGTTAGGTTTTCGAACAAACGGGTGGATATCATTTAAAAAAATCTCTTGACGCAAATATTTTATTTACATGAAAAATATTAACTCATTTGCACAGGTGACGACAAAATTAACACCACACTCAAGTACATTGCTTGTGAAATCGTCTTTTTTTTTAAACTCTAAAGTAGATTGCTTGTGAAATCGTCTTTTTTTAAACTCTAAACTTCTTTTTGAGCTTTTCCTCTTGTAGGTGGCTTCCGGAAGATCCCTGTACAACATCCAGCAGTAGTCAGCCATTTCCCTTGATACCTTCTTTCCATTTCTTTAATATCTTGATGGAAAGTTCTCCCTGCTCTTCACTCACTGCTCCCAAATTTTCAGGAAAATAGTCAAGGTTGAGTGAATTGTTTCCACCATTTTCTTGTAATTTGGGTCCTTTTGGTTTCCCAAAAAGTTTTTTATGACCACAGTAAAGGCAACTCACGCTTCTTTTTGAGTTGGAGTCATTGAACTGATGAAGGTTTTGTTGGATATGAGTTTTCTAATATCCGGGCCAACAAAAACCCCCTCTTTCAGTTTTGCCTCCGTTAAACCTGGAAACTTGGATCCCAAGTACTTGAAGTATTCGCTATCTTCGGGAAGTGCCTTAACAAATTGCTTCATTAATCCTAATTTTATATCGAGTGGTGGTAATAAAACCTTCCAGGGGGTACCAATGTATCTCTGAGAACATTGTTTTCACCAACAACTAGACTTCTTGGTGGCCAATTTTTTTGCTTCCAGTGACTTTGTCAGTCTCTACTGTCCCATAAACATAGAAAACAAGGGTATTTGGTGTACCTAGCCTGTTGTCCCAGCAGCATACACAATACATTTAAATCCCCACATACCAACCAGTTTTGGTTTTGATAACCCAATTTCTTGAGTACCAACTCCAAGTTCTTATAAGTCTCCTTCAAGTACACCGAATGATCAACAGGAATGGACGCATAACGGCCACCATTGTGAAGTAAAACTGCTTTTAAGCTTCTTTTGGAAGAGTCAATGAAAAGCCTCCATTCTGAAGAATCATACTGAATGTGGAACTGAGCCATCAACCCCTCTAAATCAGAGCAAAACACCAAATTGCCCTCATGAAAAAAGTAAGACAAAAAGTCTTTTTCCCGATGTCTGTACCATGCAAAAGATGTACCTTCCATCAACAAATTTTTGCTTTTAAGTCTAGAACCAAGTAATTCAGCAGATTGCTTAGGTAGATCTAGGTCTCTCGCCAAATCATTGAGTTCCTCTTGCGAGAAAAGTTTTGGTTCGTCAACTTCAACATCTGAAGAACTTGTTCCATCTTCAGGCTGAGGTACAGTTCCATTTTTGTCAGGCCAATTGACTTCATCCAGGTTTGTAGGAGGGTCGGGCACATTGACGTCTGGACCATGGGGAATAGGACGAATAGCAGAAGGAAGATTAGGATACATGATGGTGCACTTCCACTTTGAATTGTACCCCTTCACATCACAGGAACAGAAATAACAATCATCACTATGATTCTTTTGCTCGCGCCACATCATAGGAATTCCAAATCGAAAAGCTTTTATCTTGCCTTTTGACCAAATATGAAGATCTTCGACGCACCGCTTACATACTTTATGAGGAGCCCAAACTTTATCTTGGTCACCAAGTTTTAATTTAAAATAAACAAAATAAACTTTCTTAACAAAATCCATAATATTCAACTTCTGCTTTTTCACCATGAACTCTCCACATATGAAACAGAAACTGTGAGGCGAATTTACACACTTTCTTGGAGGCATTGCACGAATATTGAACCACACAGACAATAGCAGGATGATGACTGAAATGAAATACAAGATTGTGGAGGAATCAGAGAACAAGTTAATGCATGAAATAACATGTCCGGGCAGGCCCTAGCAACAACACTCAACAATGCAGTGATCACCATCAGGACCAATAAACATGTATTTTCATGTTTTTGGGAGCACTGGTAGTGACAATAAATTTGTTTTTCCATGTTCAGTTTTTTTTCCCCAAGTATGATGAATTTGAAATTTAGCGATTTCCAGCTACCTGTTTGACCAAGGCACATTTCGACAATCCCAGGAAAAAACGGTGGTCATTTTCGAATTCAGCGCACCAAAAAACATAAGAATCAGATAAAATTATGAAAACATCTTTTTGGTTGCAGACCTGTGTAATTAGTCAGCCTGGTAGGGCGCCTGCCGCTCCTCTATAGAACGGCGCCCTCCTCTTCTATGTGAACTGGACCGACCCCCGTCCCCGTCAGCTCTCCCCTTCTCCTATGTGAACCCCCCTCTCATTATTTCTTAAATAAATAAAATAAGAAATAGTACTCACCTTACTGGACGCAGGACCTTCCTCCTTCCCGCCATACTCCTCCCTGGATTCGGACGTGACATCATCACGTGACATCCATCAGACATCTTGTGAGGAGCGAGCAGCGAGGAGCAGAAGAGGGGGGGACAGGTCAAACTTTGCCTAGGGTGCCCAGAGACCTAGCACCGGCCCTGGTCACATCACCAAAAAATTAACAACTCAATATTATGATCAGAGCTTGAAAAACATGGTCAATAGACCACCTTAATATTCAGGTATGGATGGGGTCGAGGGAGCATTTTTTCAGAAAGGGAAAATTGCCCATGACTGTAATAAACTGATTGTGGCAAATATCATGGTAACTGGTTTTAAAATGTTCAAATTGCTAGGCACTGTTTCGCTAAATTGTTGTTGTCACTAACTAAACATTAAATACCAGCTTACAAAAATCTTTATTATAATGTGGTACTAACCGTAATAAGTGTTCCTTTAACAAACTGTACTATGAATAATATGCAGGAGACTTGTCCACAAATAATCAATTCAGAGCAATATAATAAAAATGTATCTTTGTAGACTATTTACAATAGGATAACAAGTTTTTTTTTAAATAGCAAATTATGTCCTAACTTGAAAAGAACTAATGACAATAGACCAGTCTTATTGTCTTTGGACACTACATGGGTTTAAACTACAGTTGTTTCTGCAATTCCTGAGAGTCAATACTAAATGACAACAAAGTAAAATATATTTTTGGAGTAAAAATAATACTTCTGATAAGGTTGAAATTTCTACATTCTCAGACTTGTGCAGCTAACTCATGTTCCTAATAATAGAATTTTCTCAACCCTTGGAAATGACCATTAGGATGCTGATCAATCCCACCAGTTAAATACTTGTTCCATAGGTAGTCCAGTACGCACTTACCTGTATCCTTACCTCGACTATCCTCCAAACCTCAAATGTCCATCCAAGAGGACCAGGCCATCTGATACCATCTATGAACATTTGAGGCTAGGGATATCAAGGCCAGTTCCACTTTGCCTGACAAACAATATACCAAAGATATTGGACAATTGGTATCCTTGGGATCAGCAGTTGAAGCCAAGGGTCAAAACTTGTGACAATTAAAATAGGAAAGGTCATGGCTAGTTTGATCTTGATTCCCGGGGGTATATTTACTAAAGTCGCATTTTGCAAGTGATTTAAAATCTAACGGTCTCGCCGCGATTTTACTGCAATTTTTTTGTTAAAATCGCGGTATTCACTAACTGTCAATTTTTACCCGCGAATTAAAATCTCTGTCGATATGCATCGATTTTTTAAGGGGTAAATCGGTGTGCTTTATGTAAAAAAAAAACTGCCCCGACGACAGGCTCCGTCCTCTTCTTGGGTGCTGCTCCTAACGACCATTCGGTCGCTAGAAGGCACCCTTTTCTAAAAAATATGACATCATAAACACTAGAGCATTCATTAGAGCCCACTAATGTAAATTACATCATATTTTCTATAAAAGGGTGCCCTCTAGCAACCGAATGGTCATTAGGAGCAATGCCCAAGAAGAGGACGGAGCCTGTCGTCGGGGCAAGTGCCGGAACATCTTCTTCTAGCAAGCAGACAAGATTCTTCAAGCAACAGGAGAAGATTACCTGCAAAGAAAAATGAAACTACAAGCAACTCGTCCCAAGAATGATGACAGCTAAACGGTGAGTCTGAAAGATTTTTTATTACTTTATGCATCACACTTTAGTTTAAAAAACATTTAATACAAAACAGTGTGATCACCTATAGTCATTTTACCGAGTACGGGGCAATATAATGTATTGTAAATGTTTATTTTAGGCACACATATAGGTTAACGTATTTGTGTATGTATTTGGACATGTATTTTTTGGGGGGGCACCGGATACAGCGCAGCATGCTTAGAAGGCTTAACATGCGGACGCTGATATTACTACAAGGCTCAGCAATGCTGAGCCTTGTAGTTCTATCAGCGCAGCCATGCTAAGCATTCCAAACATGCTGCACTTGGTTTTGGGACATAGAAAAACTCATTTCAAATATATTGACATGTGTTTTTCTGCTACAGTGTACAGTGTACAGTTCAATGAAAGTGCCCCACACAAAAGGTGCTTTCATTTTCAGCGCTTTGTCTACGAACTAAAGGCGATTTAGTTAAATTGCCTTTAGTGAATATGGCGATTAGTATTTTTTTCTATGGCAAACATCTGGACGATATTTGTCCAGAGATGTTTGCCTGGTTGATTTTGCAAAAGGCTATAGTCCCGGGACTTTGGATTTAGTGAATATGGCAATGACATAATCGCCAGCAAAGTCCCAGGACTTTGGTCTTTTTCTGCAAAATCGACTTTAGTAAATATACCCCTCAGAATGTTCTGAACCCTAAATTGGATATTATGTTTAAGGCAGTACATGTGATACAGGGTCCAGCCCGAAGCCAAGCTCCACACAGCATGGCTTCATCTGATCCCTGTCTCTACTACTCCCTGCACTAGCTGCTGCTGCAGATCTATGTATTGCTGCACTGACACCTTTGAAGTATATTTCAAAGGTGTCAGTGCAGCAGATCTGCAGCAGCAGCCAGTATATATATATTATATTTTAGCGTGGCTCTGCCCTGCCCCACTCCCTCCCCCTACTGCTAGGATTATCGGTCCCAGCAGGAGAGGTGTATGGTGCCGATAATGGGACTTTTCCCTTGTGGGAAATCATCCTGTTTATAGGGGTCACCCCCTGCTGGGATCAACAATCGTCCCAGTGTGTGGCCAGCTTTATATTGTAAGAGAAATACATTGAAATTAATTTTTAAAAAAAAGCAGAAAACTACTAATGGTAGCTAAATCAATTTTGTAATGTTGGCAGTATTTATTAGTAATATATTTATCTGAAAGCCATGCATCAAGTACAAGCCTTCTTGATAATCTCTACCACATTGTGCAGTTGTACATTGCAAGTCATGTGTGCTCCCTGGATATTTTGCGACTACAGTCAGGAAAAGGAGGGAGGCTTGGCATATAACTATCGTGATGATAAAATTCATAAATGATTTATGACATGCAGAGAGCTGGAAAGTTGTGTAAAAACTTGCTTTCTACACACATGGTGCTGGATTCAGACTTAAGTAAGTGCTTGAAATTAGTTACTTCTGGGCTAAACCATGTTGATTGCAGGGGATTCATATTTTATTTGTTGCAAACAGTTTTAGAGTTGAGAGTTGATGTTTCCTATCCCTATCTAAGTCTAAATAACAGTGTGATAGTAAAGCTGGTCAGTATCTGTGTGCAGTAAGCAATTCAAAGATATATCCCTGCATGCAAAGAATAAAATTAACTTGACTTATCCTGAAATCAACATGGTTTAGCCCAGGAGTAACTAATTTCAAGCAATTACTTAAGCCTGGATCCAGCCCATGGACTTCTTCCTTTTATGACATTTGTATCAAATCATTCAGTTGTCTCCGGAATGCCCTCAGGGCAACCTCAAGAACTCAGAACAAGGCGGGCTGGAACATTCCCGATGAGTTCCCCATATTCGTTTGTAGGGGCATTTAAGGAAGTGAGGGGGCCCTTGTGTAGGATTTGTACATGTCCCCCCTCTTACCCTGAGAAAGAACTGTCCTGATTTGCCGACTTTAAAAGGGGCGATATAAGCCCCACCCCCTTTTCGGACCACCAATCGGGACAGTCCCACAGCAGGGGAAGGGGGGCTCATTCGGCATCTATTTTTTTTCCCTCCAGGAGATCTTTTAGGGGAGAAATAGATGATGAGTGGGCCTCCCTTCTCCTGCCATCCCTGATATGCGGATTTGGTAGCAAGATGAATGCAACAGGGCCTCCTGTTCTGAGGGGCCCATGTGCACTGAACACCCTGCCCCCATTATAGATACGCCTATATTCGTTTGGAATGTTTCACATGCACAGAACTGTAACACTGCCATAAACTAGGCGACATAGAATAAAAATGTGGCTTGTCAGAGTAAACCAATAAAAACATAACAAAGCCTGATAAAAAAAACAACAAAATAAATATACAAACATGAAAATAACAAAAATAAATAAAGCTTTAAAAAAAATGTGTGCACACGTACAAAAACAGCATAGACCACAGCGATCCAAATACTCAGTAATGCAGGAAACCGCTCTGACATCTTATTAAAGATAATGATAGGTTTCTTGTAGTTTTTAATATAAAATTACCTTTGCTGTATCGTTTAACGTTAGCTTGTTGAGTTTATGACAGCCCTGGGCTAAGCAAACTCTGCTTACACCATGTCCAGAATTGGTGCAGAGAAAAAGTCATATGCACTCACATTGACGAATGCAGATTTGCACAGAGAACTAAACAAACGCCCAAATCACATTTACATATGTCTTGATGCCCACTTTTCATAGTCTGCTAGTGCACACAGTTGTAGCGGGATGTGTGAATGTGCTGTGCTAATATTCCATAATCTTAAATCCTAGCTTGGCTATATTATAAATTGGAACAATGCTTTTTAATCAGTAAAAAAAAAAAAAAAGANAGAATGTTTTTTAGTAAAAAAAAAAAAAAAAGACAAAACGTACTGTGTAATTAATGTTATAAGTATAATGATACATGCTTCTGGGGGTCTGGATTTAAAGCATTAAAATAAACTAGGACACCAAGCATCTAAAATAACTGAAAAGTAGGTGCTAATTACCCTGCAGAGCTTCTCTTGCCATTGTGTGTGGCACGAACAATAGCCAAACAATGGGAAAGTAGAGCAATAGTTGCCATATTTCCAGGAACGCTGTACATGTAACCTGTCTATTGTGCTAACGCAGGACTCTCTCTGGAAGATGAGTCTCACACTGAGACTAAATCATACACTGGGATTTTACACCAGATAACACAGCAGGGTGGAGAATACACAGAAGTAAAGACTGTGGAACTAGGGCACGCTGTAGAGATTGAAAGGGCAAAACTATAAAGCAAGACAACTCTGAGTTGTGATTTGCTCCGGCTTTATGCCTCTGGAGCTCAATTGATCATGGTTCCTAATGACAAGCAAAAAAAAAAATAGCTTAAACTCTCTCCAGAAGCTCTTTCAAATGCAAATAGTTCACAGCAGATAGAATAGTTGCAACCCTGCCCCTTTTCATATCTCCTTTCTGATTTTATACTGAGCACTCCATCTGTACCTCCTGTCAAGAAGGATGTGCTCGCTTTGGATTCCTGTTTAATAGCAGCTGTGGTATCCAGGAGAAATTAAAAAAAAGGAGAGAGGAGGGAATGTCACCATGCTGCCTTTTCATATTCTCAGATGAAGAGGTGAACTAGTCAGAGGGCACAGAGTATGTTCTCTCAGCAGTTCAGAGCATCAGAGACCCTGATATCAGTGAGCTGCTGCTATTACTGCACAGAGCTCCTCTAACTTCTCCTCCTGACAGTACAGGCACATGTCTCCAGGAGCAGGTACCAGTTTTACATCTGGCACGGGGGATTTACTGAATTCTTTATCTGCCTACACAAGAAGAGAAATAAGGTAATATTCTTCTGCTATTTGGGCTATTTTTGTGCAGTGGGATTATTTGTAAGCAGTTTTATTTCCAGGGAATTTTATCCTACGTTTCTGTTTAGTGCAACAGAAAGATGGATCATTTGCATGCTGCATCAATGACATTTAGAAGTTACTTCCATTCTAATCAGAGGTTGCTTTGAAAAGAGATAAAAAGACCTGCTGCCAGTAAGCATATAAAAAGGCAAGTCTGCAAAAAAAAAAAAAAAAAAGCATGCTTCAAATGAGAAAGCGCAGAAGGGAAGGAGGGATAGACGGGAATAGGAAGATAGCAGGAGAATGCCTTTCAGCCAAAGCAGCCAAATTAGACAGGACTTGCAGGGATCCGAAATTAGGAGTAAGGTAAATATGCATTCTGCAGTGCTATTAATGCCTGGTCCTCTGTCTGTTAGTCTGCTGAGATAGATGTGGTAGTATGTTTTATCTTAGTATATGCTGAGATTGTGTGTGATAGCTGTCAGTCTACAGTTCTCATGATATAAAGATACAAAGCTAATGTTACAGTGTCTTGCTTGTCTAACACCTTTTAGACTTCTAGCGTGTGCAGTGTGCTACTTTATCATTGTGTTCCAGGCAATTCAAGCAGTAACTAAGGTCAGTGAGGGTTATGTTAAGCATGACTCCACTAGGCAGTGTCAGGACCTTTATAACACATGCTGTTCACTGTAATGTAATGACCTCAATGGTGGCTTGGGATATACATCTATATATATATATATATATATATATATATATATACACACAGTATATGAATACAACGAGATAAAGTAAGCAAGTGCACATGTGTATAATGTCTATCTACTACATACGATAGTTAATAATCAATAGAAAAGGATATTTGTTATGAATACAAATGACTGTTTCTGACACCTTATAAAGGTCATATGAATATGCTTTCAGTGTTTTAAAACAAGAATTGACTTGACATGTATGAGCAACACTGAAGGTATTGTGTTTCATCAGACTGGCTATTTATTATCAATGACATCTCATATTTACAGTCACCGTAGAAGATGCTTACTAGTAAAACACCTTGAACAGGTCAGAAATGATGTTTTCCAAGGCATTGTTTTACTGAGGATCAATACAGAATGCATTAAAGCTTACTCAGACTTCTGCTAATGACAGCAAACTAACAACACAGCTAACTTGCAAATCAGGCACCTGAGCTAAACTTGTATAGTGCCACAGCTAATCCACTGACAACTGTCTCTAGATCTCCATTGATGACATTATTAATTCATAATAGAGGATGCAAGAGGTGTTCCGTCATAATTCATTTTGTATCCACAGCTCCATTTACACAGCAAAACTAAGTCCCAAGGAGCAAGGATATCATACTGTAAATAGGAGATAATTAGACAGAACCTAGTACAGTATAGTAAAGCTTTGGGTAGTAAGTTACCTGTGTGAAATTATTACCAGATAACTGTCAGAAGGTTTTTTTTATATTTGCTGCACTCATACAAGCAGTTGTATAATAACATCATAATCCTGGATGTGCTACTTTTATATGGTTCTGCAACTGTTGCACTAGAGAACAGTGCATTTGCAGGCTGTATAATAAAAACCTGTATTTCAGTTTCTTATATACTGTGGAAACAGAACTGACACTATATGTTTTGCAGACCTGTGATGCTGATTACCACAATCTGCATGACGTGTTTTTGTTTTTAAACAACAGTATAATTCCAGATAACCTTCAGTGGCATATTAAAGGTTACAATGGCTTAGACTACAATGATGTTTCATCTTTCACATTATTCACAATGACAAGTCTACTAAGCCTCAGAACCTGTCATTATACGAAACATACCTTAATTTAACCATTTCTTTTTCTATGGATATCATTACTATTGTCTATGATGGAGGAGCATCATACGGTTCCTGTAACTTTGAAATAACATGTGTTTGGTTTGCATGCATACTATATATTCTTTTTATCATAGGAAAATAATAGTTTTCTTACAAATATGAGTGGAATTTGATGTTTAGATGTTATGAATATAAAGCAATGTGTTGAAATAACTGTCTTGTGACACAGAACTTATTACCTTCTGCTAATGTGAATGTCAATTTGCAATAAAATCATTGGCATAGACAGAACCACGAAGTGTCATAACCTATTAATCCTTAGTGATTAATGTGAAAGTATTAACCTGATTACAGGAGTGTTAGAACACTGTTACTGATCATGCTCCCTGTGTCTTGGTACCAGATGCCACTTATGTTCTTGTGTTGTAACAGTTCAGTGTTTCCTCTAGCAATGAACTATATGGAAATAATGATATTTTAAGCATCGTTTCAGTGTCTCTATATTTATACCAGAAATAATGGGGAACTGCTGACCAGTTGGCATAGCATGCATCATTTGCCTTCTCCCTACTTCACAGCTACTGTATGTATTACTTTACTGTACATTACAACCTTACTTTGTTAATCATTTTGGCCTGTGACTCATTCTGTTTTCTTTGTGCTCTCAATTATCTCTACAGTGAGCAATAAATAAGTTTGTACTTAGAGAGACTGGAGGTGGGGGAGACAGAGAAACAGACAGAGAGAAACAGAATGAATTATATACATTATTGCCTTGAATATAATTATCGCTTTATGTTAAATATAATTGTAATTTCAACTTCATCTGACAGTATAAATAGTTAGATATTAAACCCAACTTTTAGCTATTACTGTGAGCTCTCTTGTGACACCCTCCTTCCATATGACTGAAAATGGTATTAATAAACATACAGTAGTTAGTATCAAAGATAGCACAGATATTGTGGGTGCTCGTGCACCTATGTAAGTGACTCCTTTGTGAGCAAAACGTAATAATTCATGCAACTAACTGCTGTTCTGCATAGTGATGTAACCAAAAATGTAGCCAAAATTCTCATCAGAGTGTCACAGGTACATGCAAAATCTTTAACCCCACAAGGTCCTCGGGGGAAGAAATACAAGATATTACATGACTTAAGGAGCAAAAGCAGTTAAACAATTAAATGGGAAACTTAGAAACACACAACCCTGAAAAACCATTGCATATGGCCCAATGGTGTGCTCACTTGTTCTCATTATGCATTTGAGTGAGGGAAAAGGGGGTGTATCATTTTATTTTGGGTACTACTTAAGCAGACTAACATGGTTGTTATGAACTCCTGCCACTTGGGTTCTTGCAGTTTGATTTCCCTAACAAGGATTTATGTTAGGGTTAATTTTTGGACTGTGGCAGGAAACTGGGGTACTTGGGGGAGAACTGTGCACAACACTGAGGGGGTGGGAGGGTCTATATCTGTACTCCTTTATTGTTTCAGATTTATTCTGTTGCCCTTACATAAAGGGCATGTTCTTTACTGTGAACAGTATTCATTTTCTTACAACCTTCCTAATTGTTTATGTAATCTAATTGTAAATTGCTGATTTTCAAAGTTGTAGTTAAACATATGGTACTGATTATTTTAAACAACATACTTATTTTGAAATGTATATATACATATCTATTTAAACTGCAAGGTATCATTTTGTGTTTGGATGGGCAGACACAGGATAAACTTATCACTATATAGAAATAGAAGATGTACAAGAATATGCTAAATGTTTTTTTTTTTGTAACAGTGGCTAAGTTAATAAAATATCTAGAAACATAACTGCTGCTTATTTAACAACGGCATAATAATGATCTGTCATTGCCAGTGACTGTGGCTTATAGGGACTGTCAATGTTAACCAGTGGGTGTCACTGTCGTACTGACAAAGGAGACACTAATTGAGCAAAGAAAAAAGGTGAGGGAATAATATTGTTGTGCCTTCTGCACATAGCGCATATATTGCCACTTTTGCAATCTCTTGTTTCCAAGTTTAACTAAGGTTTTTAGCAGACTGTAGTTTCACAAAGAAAAGCATTTTATTGAATAAGACTTTGATTGCTCCAAAAATCTAATAATAATAAAAAGATTTTA
>WWET01001891.1:62616-81179 GCA_011038615.1 Limnodynastes dumerilii | reverse complement strand
CATATTTCATCTGTTGCAAACAGTACTAGTGTTGAGAGGTGATATTTCCCAGCCCAAGTCTAAATAACAGTGTAATAGAAAAGCTGGTCAGTATCTGTGTGCAGTAAACAATTCAAAGATATATCCCTGCATGCAAAGAATACAATTAAATTAATTCCCCCTGCAATCAACATGGTTTTGCCCAGGAGTGACTTTAAGTTTTTATTTTAAGAAGATTCTTAAGTGTGAATCAGGTCCTTAATTGCAAGCTCCTTCTTAAGTCTGGATCCAGCCCATTGTCTGGAAATATGTCAGAACCCCACAAAACATATGTAAATAAAACTAACCAGATCCCACCTTATTGGGGCCTGGTTACTCCTCTGTCTGTGAACTCAACATAACCTACGTTGATAATTTTTACTACACTTGCCCCATATCTTAAAATTTGTTCTCATCCACTCAAGCTGAGCAAGGACAAATGTGTAAAATGGTCATGGAACAAAGAAAATCACATAGAATAACATGAGATAGCAGTTAAAAATGAGCCATCCAATATGTTTTGCTAATACCTTACTAATTACAAAGGACTAAATACATTATGTAAACAAGCTTCACCTGCTAAAAAGTTATTAATATGCCTTGTTACATGCAACAACAATATTAAGTAGCACAGTTTACTAATTGCCTTATGATTTGGTAATAGCCATGTTGTGGATCATTAAATAGTTGTACAATGATGTCTGCAGCTGTTTGATATGAAATTTATGCAAATTACCTGTTATAAATGTAGCATGTACAAATGTCAACATAATAATGGTACAGCTTAGAAGACATTTGGTGTAGTGTGGAAGGCACACTTTAAAATCTTCTAAAGGTTTGGAGTTGTGATTAGTGGTATATACGACAGGTGGTAACACTTATCTACTAAATAAGAACATGACTCACTAAGGAGTTTTGCAATCAATTCCAATTGCCTAATTAATATGCTAGCAG
Source organism: Limnodynastes dumerilii (assembly GCA_011038615.1). Taxonomy (NCBI): domain Eukaryota; kingdom Metazoa; phylum Chordata; class Amphibia; order Anura; family Limnodynastidae; genus Limnodynastes; species Limnodynastes dumerilii. The sequence continues at coordinate 80,207 of WWET01001891.1, read as the reverse complement.
GCACTATATATCATCTACATAGGTAATTACTGCACTAATTAATGTACTTTGATGATTTCAAGGATTCTTATATGTAAGCAGTAAATTAATGTAACACACTTCTTACTTAATGTAACTCTCCCAAGAAGAAAAGCTACCAAGCAATCCACCAAATAACTCATAAACAAAAAATATATAATCAGTGTAAATATTATATAAAGGCGGAATAAGAGGACTTGTGGAAATAAATGTTTGATGTAAGCAATCTTTAGCTTGGAAACTTTAACATAGTGAGGGGGTATGTATTAAGGAGACATGTTTAATGGAACAATTTGAGGGCAGAGTGTACATGACTCATCTGGACATCTTAATCTAGCTTAAAGTAACATGGTCAAGCATATATTTTGACTCTTATTTATTTATCTATTTCACTTAATATTACATTATAAAATATAAAAACAAGTGATATATCAAATCTTCTTAATAAATCTGTGAATGTTCAGGGTAAATCTGAAAATTGACAGTGAGAAAGGGCTACTCAGAATCATCCGCTTGCCAAATATTTTGGTGCGCATTCGGAAGCACTTTTGAACTTCCAACTAATTTTTCAATTACACATTTGTGAGTGCGAAACAAGGGAATGCATCATACGCATCGTAAACTCATTTCTGAATTACATGGGCGCATAGTCGCATTTCTACAGTGTGTATATAACAGTCACAATAGGCCTGATCCAGACCTACTAGGACGGCGGGCATAAGTGTAAGATCGGCTGAAAAGCCGATCTGCGCATGCACCGGGCAAATGTTGCCCGATGTCGCTACGGCAACGCCCGATCGTGGATCGGGCGTCCGTAGCAGCTTCGTAGGGACGCTGGAGGGGACGTCCCCCAGTGTTCCTACGTTCAGGTTAGTGTAGGTGGGCGGGGGGAGGTAGTTTAATGAGGGTGGGAAGGTGGGAGCGAGCGTATGGCCCCTTCCTTACGCCGGCTAAAGTTAGGGTAGCCTTCAGCCGGCGTAAGGAAGGAGCCATACGTCTGCACAGGGGGAGTGTCGGGGTAAGTGAACGGCGATACACTGTGCTTTAGTAACCACAGCGCATCGGCGCAGGTCTGGATCAGGCCCAATGCAGCTGACTTTACGTTACTTACATAATGTCCGCGCAGCTGCTACCACAGTTGGTGTAGTGCGCATGCTTATGTTACAACTTAAATTATCTTTACTGCTATATTTTTATTTTACATTTAGTTAACATTTTAAAAATTAAATTGATTAATATATACCCCTTGGGCAAACTAAAAAAAGGTACTGTGAAAATGAAAACAACAACAAAAAATTCTAGTATTTGTTTGAATCTGCTTTTTGAACCAATCATTATTCTTCATAGCTGTATTAATGTAAAGGTGCACATTACAGTTTGTTTAGATATTAAAAAAGAAAGAAAAAGGCTGGATAAGTTACACTTGTGCCATGGTCAGGGCCAATAAAACAACGGAAAGGCTAGCAAGTTTACATATCTGAAAATGCCCCTTTCCAACCTCAAGCGCTGTTGCATGCAACTACTTGCGCATACATTGCGTCCGGATTTTTATGCTCGCACACGCGCTGTTGCTGAATTCCGCTGCGCTTCCGCCTAAAATATAGGACATGTGCATCTCTGAATTCGGTCCATTATAACAATTGTTACCAGTGCTTTCAATAAGTAAGATTAAAAAAAAATCCAATATAACTCATTCTGAAAACTTTAAGAAAAATGTGATTTTGTTCCTTGGCACTATAGCTGCATTACATTTAAATCTTATGTATGTCATTTGCTATTTTTATACATAAGAAATGCAGGTGATTTATTACTTATTTTTGAGGCTCAAAATAACTGTTGTAAGAAAAATAGGGGCTGATTCAGAGTTTTGGAGTAAGGGAAAAACAGACGCAAGTGTAGAACTCGACTAAATCATTTAGCAATGTAAGGGGCGCAAATTAATTTGAATTCTTTTGCATGCAGGGAAAATACTTTACTTTTGGACATAGAACTCACTACTGCATAACTTTATGTTTAATCTATACAATAGAGTGGAACTAAGAAATTCACCTCTTAATTTTAATTTGCTTTCACAATTTAAATTCACCTCCCCTTGCAGTTCAACACGGTATTGCTCAGGTCTATACTTGCACCTAAAAAAAGGTGTAAATGTAGCTTTGGATCAGCTCCATAGTGTTTAATTGCAGGTAATAAAACTTTTAACAAATAATAATATTATTGAAATGATTTTTAATTATTATTTAAAGAGTGCCACAAGGAGTAATAACAAATAACATACATTATAACACAACAAAATAATTGTAGCAGTGTAGCAGACTGATAGATAAGTAAAGTGCAAGCTGACCCAGAGCCCAACCAGTGTTAAAGAAAAGATAAGAGGAAAGGAACACATGAGAACAATGGACCTTGCTAGTAAAAATGTACAATCTAGAGATTGTCGTAAGCCATTAAATATTTTACAAAAATAAATAGTAATAATTATCATTAAAATCTTCAACAAATAATTGTAATCCTAAATTACAAAGGTTTAAGCATTATGGAGCAGATCAAGACTTTAGTGCATATTCCATCTGTTAAACTCCGCAACAGAGGCTAATGAACAGAATTTGCAATAATAATAATATTATTATTATTATTATTATTATTATTAATTTTTATTTATAAGGTTCCACACGGTATCAGTAGCGCTGTACAAAGGCAATAGTTACATATAAAAAAACAATTAACAGACAGAGTACAAGATCAAATAAAGAAGGAATACAATAGAACTGCAATGCAAAAATAAAATACAGTACCAAAATAGCAGAACAATATGTATGGAAGATAAAGATGCAGGATATGTGTGCAGGAGCAGATGAGTAAGGAGAGAGATGGAGAGTAAAGAGAAAGGTGGGAATTAATGAAGAAAAGGTAGAGGGTGATGACAGAAGGGAGGAGCTAACATGCTAAGTGGGAGGGGGTGAGCAAATAGGAGGCACAGGGATAAAGATGGGGAGGGCAGGAAAGCTTAGGTGGAGGAAGGGCAGGCTAGCCTATAGAAGTGGGTTTTGAGGGAACGTTTGAAGGTTTTGAGGGTGTTGTATCGCCTGATAGGTTGTGGTAGGTTGTTTCAGTGTAGAGGGGTGGCCCGGGAGAAGTCTTGGATGAAAGAGTGAGAGGTAGCTATTGTGAGAATGTGAAATAAAAGTCGCTTTGCAGGCACTCACCAGGGTCGACTCGCAGTTGCTCACTCCATAAGCAGGATTCAGATAAATTGGAAACTTCCTTTTTCACGGGAGATGACAGCTCAGTTTGCCCGAGCCCTTCCCTGGAGAGAGAGTAACTCGCTACATCTCCGGTGGGAAGGTCTCATGTATGGTCTGGCCTGCAAGATGGGGGCTGAGCATACACCTGGCAGACCTTACTGGGTGTGCCGGTTCACCTTACCCACCAATGGTGGGAGCCCGCAATAAACCACGCACACACACACGCTTTCCACTCACCAGACTGTGTTGCCGAATCAGTGCAGGGATGTTCCACTGGGAACCAGAGGTGACAGGGATAAGTCCAGCACTGTGAAATGGAAAGTGTGTCAAGTAACAGTGGTCCCTTTTATACCCAATGCAAATTGATCATTCTTGCTCACTTCTCCACCATACTCAGCAGGGGGGGGGCAGACCTGTGATGCGGTGAGCCAAGGCCGGCTCGCCACGCTATTTAAACTGTGCTGTGGCCATCCCAGCAGACACTGGGAGACCGCAGCGCCACATCTGTCCCCAGAGCCCTCGGCAGCTGAGACATCTGCTTTCCCGGATGCCGGGCTACTCCATGCCCCCTTTCAGCATTCTCTTCAAGCTCCTCACCACAGTCTACAAGGTTCTCTCCTCCTCCACTGCTCCCTACCTCTCTTACCTCCGCCTCAACTCCAACCTGATAGTGTGGGAGTGTGGAGCAGTCCGGTAGCCGGGGAAGCCGATATTCCAGCTTCCGGGCTGCTCCACGCCCCCACACTATCAGGTTGGAGTTGAGGCTCTCACCAGCACTCACTAGCAGAGCGGATGAGTCGGGCCTAAGTGTGACTGGAGCTAAGGGAGGAGAGGTAGGCAGCGGTGGAGTAGGAGAGAACCTTGTAAATTGTGGTGAGGAGCTTGAAGAAAATGCTGAAAGGGACAGGAAGCCAGTGTAGAGATAGACAGAGAGGGGAGGTGGAGGCCGTGCATTTGGAGAGAAAGATGAGTTTGGCCAGAGAGAAGAATGTTACAGTATTCGAGACGAGAGATATCCCATCCCAATTTGGCCCACAGGAGAACAAGGTACCCCCTTGCGTGTGCGGAATGCAGTTCCATGTCCTGGACTCTACCTTAAATATTCAGCAGGCATTTCTTGGTGGTTGGTCTGCTTCCTGAACTTTGTATTTATCTTCAGCTTGTTTACTATATGACTTCAACTGCATAGAGTATGATATTCATTTACATTTTGGAGTCTTGTTATGAATACATCTAAATTCTCAACAGTTACTTAAGCAGCGTTACTTTAATAAAAGACAAAGAGAAGATAAAGTTTACCTTACCTCACCATTGTCAGTCTAGATATGTACAACTGCAAAAAAACAAACAAAAAAAGTCTCTAGACAAACCATGGGGCAATGTGTGGGGTGAACATGGATTTAATCCTTATCTTTTCTTTTCTTCAGCATACCATTACTAAAGAACATTGGGCCAGATCCAGAGCTTGTAGGCAGAGGGAAGCATTTAAATTATACAGTATGGGCCGGGTTAGGCTGTTACGTACGACAATCCATTACGTACGACCATAGTTACGCTTGGAAAAGTTAAGGTAGGGTTTGGTACTCGTAAATCCAGTAAATTACACGCAACTGAGGGGAGTACCCAGGGGAGTGCATAGTACTTACGATTGTGTAACTACGCTACAAGATCGTACTTAAACCGCACTTAGCTATGGATCTGGCCCTATATCTTAAAACTGCATAGTAACTAGTACTACACAAAAAAAAAATCACCTTTCAATATGAATTTATCTCAGTTCATTTTACACTATATGCCTCTGCAGTTTAAAAGGGTTTGCTCCTTTTTTACTGTTGATCATGAATGAAAAGGTCCTAGCCAGAAGTGGAAGTAGACCTACTTGCACCCTTCTGGTCCCATAACCGGAATCCTTCTTAAAGTTCCTCCCACCCTCTTGCTTCATCCTGACCCATCCTGGGGGAGCTTCGGTTGCCCCCCCAGAGCCAATGCACCCAGAACAAAATGCACATGAACTGTACAATAATCGTATAGGGCTCAAACTATCAGCCTAACAGTCAGGTGCAGGGAATTAATGGCTGTCACTTTTTTCTTAATCTGAATGGAGCTCCACTAGAGCCTCCCTGATCAGCTTCAACACCCTGGACAGTGATCAGCACAGGTCAACCCACCTTAAGACACATACCCGCCTGGTGGGTCATATGGGTTGGAACCCATTCTCTTTATAGGATGCATCATGAATAGGTCTCTAATATACTCCAGCTTTTCTGCCCTTGACAGCTGAGAGCTATATAAACTACCAGACATTGACATCTTAGAGCTGTCTACTGTGGGTGCAGGGTGTTCAGCTGCCATTGCCCCTCTTTACATGGGCCCCATTGCAGCTGCTACACTTGCACCCATAGTTGTCACACAACTGATACCAGATCCACATCGTATAAATGACATTTCACTAACTACTGTAGCTAGAATTACTGTATAATAAATATTAATTAATACTAAGCTACACAGCTTTTTTGAATAATCACTCATAAAAACTCAAAAAAACTAACTTATAAATGCACTTTACTGAGGAACAAAGTCAATTGTTCCAAAATGCAGGTTTTCCATTTGTCTTCAGTATTTTTCATTTATATATAGAGAAATGATTGAAATATGAATAGCTTTGGGCATAGAGTAATTTGTATGTAAAACAAATGTCATATAATTTGCACTGCTCCCAATTTCAAGAAGCTTACAAATGTGAAGATAACAAAAAAACCTGGCAATTCCTGCTATTGTTATAATACCCTGTTTGTAACATTAAGCCTTAAGTGGTATAAGTGCCTACAGAAAATTCTACATTTTTATCTGGGCCTTTAACATGGTAGCAAATAAGTACAAGTGTCTACTACATTAATGACTACATGTCAGATGAAATAATTTTTCATATATGATAAATTGACTGCAATTTAAATGCCCTTGCCATGAAAGCATTAACAATAGTTACAGTCTAGTATTAAAGTGGTTATGGTCCAGTAGTTTATAGTGTTATATAGTCACAATTAGTCACAGTTATTAGTTTAGCTAGTTTACATCTTCACCTTTTAAAGTTGAGAAGGATTTTATGATAGTAATTATTCTTTCCCAAAGCCGGAGCAATGATGTAAAATACAGGTAATGTATTGTAGTTAGAATTTCACAACATGAAAGGAATAACCTTCAAGAAACTCGCCAAAAATATCACTTTAATTTATTCTATTAACTGTAATGTTTGAAGTGAATGATATCTGAGACATTTCTATTTGAACTGACCTATTGAAAGATTATAAAAGACTAATTAGTCTTTGGGTCAATGCAGAGTACCCTTACTTGGCAGATGTTTGAACTTTTTTATCCCCAACTTTTCTAGAAATGAAATTAACATAAATGCAGTAAACACAGATCAAAATAGTACATTTTAAAGAGCATAAACAGTACTGCATTATAAATGGGAAAAATGAATATACAAAACATATCAATGTTATTTGACCTAACCCCAAATCGATCCTGGTGCTCACTTTCTATCATACCACTCGATCATGAATATGCATACTGTCTGGCCTACACTAGTGGCAACATAATGATTTATACCGAACTTGATCTCACAGGGAATAGATAAGGACACTAAAGTGGTCACATCATTTGATTAATTATAAGCAGGTAATCCGGTCGACCTTTGGTTGTCAGAAGTTTCATCAGAAGCTGCTGGGACATTCTGAAATATAGCCAGTTCACGAAGGCTACATGCCTCATAAGAGTTGTGTATATAGTGTGGTAGATGAGTAAACATCCTGCACAAATTGTATTTTTACATCATTTTACTGCAAAATGCAACATAAATATATAGATAGATATATAGATATCTGCACATAGCCCTCATTGTCCTATCATAAACAACTTATAATCACGTAAACCTTGCTAATCTACTAAATCACAGCTTATGCAAGCAAGCAAAAAAACTTTTCAGTGAAGGCTTTAATATTTGCTGTTGCTATGATATGGTCTGCTTCATCCAGCCATTCAATATTACAAAAACCAATAAAAGAGATATAGGACTGATCGAGACATATGTAAAATGGGTGTTTTCTGGGAGATCTCATGAATCTGAAAATGCACACATTTTGCAAGTGTGCCTGTGTGTTTCTGGGTCTACTGGATCCAGGCTTTCGTATTGTTTGTGGATTCGTTGTTTCAACCAGTGGGGGACAGGTCAGTGTCGGAGGAAGGATGGATTTTAATTTTACAGTAGCGGTGTGCTAAGTGTTCTATACCCTATCCAAATTTCTGGTCTGTCCCTATGAAAAAGGAGGTGGTACAGCTAAGAAAAGGTCTACCCACATGAGAACCATTGTGCTTTTTAAGCCTTACTAATCATCTAATTATGTAATAATTTGGCAACAAGTGTTTCTACATAACATGCCAACTGTGAATATAGAATCGAATCCAGACTTTCAATTTTCCCCTCTTTTCCATGTGGTCGAATTGGATTTTATCTGTTATTACATTCTGTGCAGCCATTAAAATTACAATCCACTCTATCCAGAGTTCTAATAAATGATACTTTTAAAAGCTTCTATTATGGGGACATCATGAAATCAGACTAATGAAGCACCAGTATTTCCAGCTTTTACAAGTTGGAAATATTTTGATGTTTTTTACTGCAAGGCACGCGTTTAGTGGAGTGCTTGCATGGCTGTCTGAATGTGCTGGACCTGCAATTTTGGATTGGAATGCATCCAATAATTCAAGGTCCACATGCATTAAACTTGAAAGCTTGGTTCTGGGAATACTTGTTACCTTTACACCACCTCAGTAAAAGGAGTCAACATTTTATAAAGATAAGAGGTGCTCCATTACCCACCCACATATTTGCTTAGTGGCAACAAAAATAGGCTTCAATACCCCCAGCATCCATAGAATTAACTCTAATGACATATTCTAAAGTATCTGTTTAATTCTGAATTACAACAAGCCAAGCATTACAAACTAGAATAACATTATGAATGTAAACAATCAGAAAGACTTATAGTTAGATTCCGGTCAGGCTGCATAGTCATACTATGCAAAGGTCAAAATGTAAATGAAATAACATATCATACTGAAATAACATGAAATAACATATCATACTGTTGTATATTTTTCTTATTGTTTATTTTAATCTGAACATTCTCAATTATGCTGAGGATTAGTAGCAATTGAAACAATAATACAGAAATATATAACTTAGATGGGATGCAGTTGCCGCCTCAAAATGCTGTTTCCAAAATTGAGACAGCCGAAAGCTCATTTTCATCTGTCTCTATTTCGAAAATAGCGCTCATGGGAAAATTCTATTAATGAATGGGTAAGTATGCCGACCGGCATACTTACCTATGCAGATGAGTATTACAGGGAAGTCTATAAGGAGTTCTAGGATTAGGCTGTGGGGAGGGGAGTCCTAGGGTTAGGCTACGGGGAAGGGAGTCTTAGGGTCAGGCTGCAGAGGAGGGAGTTTTAGGGTCAGGCTGTGGGGAAGAGAGGGTTAGGTTAATGGAAGGGGGGGGGGGGGGGGGGGGGGGGGGGGGGGGGGGGGGGGGGGTAGTCTTAGGGTTAGGCTATGGGAAAGGGAGTCTTAGGGTCAGGTTACAGACAATGGAGTCTTAGGGTTAGGCTGTGGGGAGGGAGACTTAGGGTCAGGCTATGGAGAACGGAGTCTTAGGTCAGGCTGAGGGTTAGTGTTAAGGTAATGAAAGAGGAGGCTTAGTGTAAGGGGGAGGGTTAGTGTAAAGATTAGGGTAGGGATTGGGGTCACAGTAACACTCACCATTTGCAATGCATTTTCTTTCTTCAGTGGATCAATTGCTTCTCCTCTGCAAGGCAAAAGCAATTGATTTCCTAGCCAGTTCCCAACTGGCTGGAAGAAAATGTCCATTTCGTAAAAGGGCCCTTCTCAACTGCGCCCGAGATCCAACTTAGATGAACATCTGTTGATATTTAGTGTTATTAAGACTAACAAGAGAAAGTAGTGAAAATCTGCTCCTGGATAAAGCATTTTAGAATGAATTAATTTAAATACTGATAAACTTTAATTATACACTTTAATTTAGATGAAATATTAAAAGAAAACATCATGTCTATCAGGTCACAGTGTGAGGTCTATGTGGGGAGTGAACCCAGCAATCTCGAGGTAGCTGTCCACTCTGCTCCCACAGTGGTAATAGACTGCACAATGCACACACAAAGCAGAAGCCTGGTTCAGTTCTTTTAGGAACATGGGGGTAGATCCAGAACTACATTTGCCGTACGCTTATTCGCGTAGCGTATTTTCGTGTGTGTATATTCTATACACTCCCCTAGGCACACCCCTTCAACGTACGTATTTTGTCAAGATACGCTTTCCAAACCCTACCTTAACTTTTGCCAACGTAACCGCAGTGATCCGCTCACGTACGTATGGGCAACACGTATGTACTAAGCACGCCACCTCCATACTGTACACTTTAAATACAAACCCCCGCCTACTTAACGTATTTCAGACGTATTTCAGACTCACGTAAAATTGGCACGCCCACAAGTAAGTATTTACGTGACACATACGTGAATGGCCCATACATTCACAATTACGCTATGATACTGAGAGTATTTTCTATAGTGCGCATGCGCAGTACTTACCAAAAGGCGATTTTACGTCTCCACCACACGTAAATTCGCTCACAAGTGTTTTTCTGGATCTGGGCCATGGCCATTAAGGTCCCATCAAAATATTTAGTGGCAAAAATGAACAGATTTAAATTAAAGCTGTCATGTGTAATACTGGGGACACATTATACAATTACTGGGATATTTAGCTGATAATTGTATAGTGTGTGTGGTGCCCCTGAGAGATGGTGGGAGTGGGGTGCATCGGTCTCGTGAACTGAGGAGCACGAGGGGTTCTTTCTAGAAGTTTCTGGGGGAAAAGCTTGAGGTGTTTTGAATGGTTCAGAGTGGTACAGAAGTTGAGAGAAAATTGAATTTGCTTGGTAGAGGTCTGAGGTGAATGGATTAAAGTGGAGAAGGGAATTGGAAGTGAGGAAAATATTGAAATTGGAATCCTGAAAGGTTGAGAGTGAGGCAGAGAAGAGAATCAGAGGTGGCATGGAGTGTTTTGGAGGTGTTCGAAGGTGACGGTAGTGGGACGGAGCAGAGAGCCAGTGGCAGTGAGCAGTAATATTGGAGTTGGTCGGAGTGAATCGGAGGAGAGAGTCGGCAGTGAGGAAAGAGTTGCTGGAGGATATCGGAGGTGATCGGAGTGAGTCGGAGGAGAGAGCCGGTGGCAGTGAGCCGTGATATTGGAGGTGGTCAGAGTGAATCAGAGGGGAGAGTCATCAGTTGGTGGTAGTAGAGGAGAATGTCAGATTGAATATAAGGAGAGTTGCTATAAAAAAAAACTTTACATTTTAGGACACTGGAGGAGTTGGTGGATAGAAGCAGGAGTGAGAGCGCAGTGGGGAAACAGACAATTCTCTGTGTGATTTAGATAGGGCATACTGCTGCAAGTAGAACTACAGGCACAAGCATGCCCATGAATGCAAAGGCATGCTAGCGCTTGTAGAACTACTATCGGCAGCATACCCTGTCCCAAATCGCTACACATGTGCCCTCTCCCCAAAAAATCTGCAAACCTCCACGTGCCCCCCAAAAATCCAAAGAAAAAAAAAAACATTCCACATGTTACTTACGTATGTGTGTACATGACTAACTGCGCCCTCAAAAGTTAATTTAAATGCCTCCCCCTGCCCAACTTCATGTAATTTATAGAAGATAACCACGTCCCTCCATATGTATGTCCCTAAGTGCGATTCAGAAGTCCATGCCTAATGGGCTTCCATGCTTAAATCCTATGTAACTTGTGTGCTAAAAGTTACTATGCATGCACAGTTCAACTGTACCTAAAAATACGCACAGAAAACCACGCAAAATCGTATCTGTGGATACAGAACTTCATTTCAAGATCCTTCTTATGTCTGAATCAGGCTCCTAGTTGTTAATAATCTATTTACTATCAGAAAATTAACAGGATACCGTCATCAGTATTTTATGAATTTGAATTATTCTATGGTTACTGTCTGTTATAACAAGTTGTAATCTTTCCCCTACACATAAAACAATGACATTTGTGCAATCCCTAAGAACTACAGAGTTTGAAAACTGGACATACACAAGGGCTGTAGGTCAAGGTTTAGTTGTGTGTGAGGGAGAGGGGGTACTGAATGTAGTAACCTTTTGTTAATGAAAAAGAAAATGAAGATCATCCACCCCCATGGAGGCCATGTTAGAAACTAATCCAATACTTACCACAATATTGCAACTAATATTAAATAAATACTCCATCTGTGACCCACAAAAGACCCACAACTCTGTATTTCATTTTAAGGCTCATTTATCAGAAAATACTGCCAAAAGAGGACAGTAATCGTCTTGTGGGTACAGTCATTTTTAGATGACAGGAACAGGCTACTATAAAGTCAGAAGTGATTTGGCTTCTTGCCTGGAAAATTGAGTGGATGCAATTTGTCCAATTAAGCCACTCATCGTTTGGATTGAAAGACACTCTTGTCGTTGGACTCTCATGTCAGACGGCAGGATTGGCCCACGTGTGGGCAACCTAATTGCTGTGCAAAGCTCTTTTGAGTCACAATTGGTCTGCATGCAAAGCAATTCCAAATCGATACCACAGAGAGAAATATTGACTTGACATTTTATTCTTGTAACATTGATTGAAAGCAATTACTTTAAATTTAATAGAACAGAGCATGACAGTTTATTTTTGTTTTGTTCTCTCCATAAAACTGTATCTCTCTTTTAACTAGTTTACACCTAAACAAATGTCATGTTTTTGCATTGTTATATCAGTTAGCGTTGCATGCAATAGTAAAGAGGATAGATAGATAGATAGATAGATAGATAGATAGATAGATAGATAGATAGAATATTTGAAAGTATTTACAAGTCATGTTTTAAATACAATTTATCCTGCAGTGCACATACTTTAGCACAGTATAAAATAAATTCAGATTGTTTATTTGTGAGCTATAAAAATCAGTTTGCTTCCTAAAAAAGTTGACAGCTCTTCCTTATATTTCAGTGAACAAGAAATTTCTTAAGATCATTTTACAACAAAAGAAAGTCTATTATCTTAACATCGACTCTTGTCATTTTTTTCAGATTCACTCTGATGTGGATAAGGGGGGAGAGAACGTCATCAAATATGTCTTGACAGGGGAAGGGGCTGGTTCCATATTCAATATTGATGAAAATACTGGAGATATTCATGCTTTGAAAAGGTTGGACCGTGAGGAAAAAGCCTACTACACACTGAGGGCACAAGCCATTGACAGACAAACTAATAAACCGGTCGAGCCTGAATCTGAGTTTGTCATTAAAGTACAAGATATAAATGACAATGAGCCCAAATTTCTGGATGGACCTTATACTGCTGGTATTCCTGAAATGTCACTTGTTGGTAAGAAAAAAAAACACTTTTCAGTTACAAATAAAAGTATTGTCTGTCTATCTATCTATCTATCTATCTATCTATCTATCTATCTATCTATCTATCTAATAATGCATGAGACAAAATCACACTTTCACCTTTCCCAATTAACACACAAAAAATTAATTAATTGCAAATGAGCAAAATAACAATATATCCATCAAATAATATATATTAAAAAAGCATCTGCTTATTAACAATATTATTAGCAATAGTTTTGAAACAAAATTAATAACATATTGATAACTAAATATAATTAATGAAAATGACTGTAGTTGTAATGTAATAACTATCCAGACCTGCGTACGTTAGGCAACATAAGTAAACCTCTTGAGTTAGTAAGTCTAACTGAAACATCTGTGAATGCGCTCACCCATCCCCTCCGTCCGCCTATACTCTGGAAGAAGGGCAGGAGGGACCATGTATAGTATACAGTATGAGCTGGCTTAAAGACTTCCATATGACCACTGATCCACACAGGAGACTGAAGGTCGGTCTTTTGTAACATAACTGGTGCAAAGTCTTTTGGTGAGAGTTCACTCCCCTCTTACATGCGGACTATCCTGCCTATACGAATCATGTATGGAGGTCTGAATCCATTCCTATATTAGCAGGTATCATTCATTTTACCTTTTTCTAATATTACTACATTATCACTACCCGCAGTGTGCATTGCTGTATCTATCTGGGATACAGATGCCAGACCGATCAGCGGATTTTTAAAACTGATACCGCCGGCAGCTGAATTGCATCATTGCTGATTAATGAATATTCCTATACAGAGCCCTATTTAGACAAAGTAAACATTCCTAATAGTGAATAAATTGTGCTCTCCCCAACAGGCTGCAGGCAGGATTCGGCAGGCTGTGGTTAGCTAATAGAAGGTGAAGGTTACGGATTTTAGACTGATAGAAAGTGAAGGTTAGGGTTAGGCTATGAAGGGTAACTTAGCTGAAGGGATAAAGGTTGGAGTTAAGGGAAAACTTATTCCAGCTTGAGAAAATGAATCTTGATTCCTGGTGTTGTGTCTGCGTTGTCTGCTTTTACGCTGGAAAAAAATCCACATGATATTGGCAAACCCAATCCCCGGTATGATGGGCTGCTTTTAGAAATAGAGACAGCCAAATTTACTTTTCGGCTGTCTCTATTTTGAATAGGGAAACTTCTTAGAATTTTTTTTATGAATGGGTGAGTGTGCTGATCGGCATTCTAGGCATACTAGGTCCTGCTGCTAACAGCTCCGGAGAAGTGAGTAACCTCTCCGGGGACTTTGGTGTTAGGGGAGGTAGGGTTAGGCTCTTAGGAAGGGAGGGTTAGGGCCAAAGAAGGGGAGAGTTAGGGTCAGGCTGTGAGGCAGGGAGTATTAGGGTTAGACTATAGAGAAGGGAGTATTAGGGTCAGGCTAGGGAGAAGGGAGGGTTAGGGTCAGGCTGCGGGGAAGGGAGGGTTAGAGTTAGGGCAATGGAAGGGGAGGGTTAGGGTTAGAATTAGGGGAAGGGTTGGGGTAGTCTTTTGCCTTGCCTTTCGGAGCACCGTGTTCGGTGCTCCAGGGATCGATTGCTATTCCTCATCGAGAGAGGTGTGTATATAGTGTAGTAGATGAGTAAACATCCTGCACAAATTGTATTTTTACATCATTTTACCGCAAAATGCAACATAAATATATAGATAGATATATAGATATCTGCACATAGCCCTCATTGTCCTGTCGTAAACAACTTATAATCACGTAAACCTTGCTAATCTACTAAAACACAGCTTATGCAAGCAAGCAAAAAAAACTTTTCAGTGAAGGCTTTAATATTTGCTGTTGCTATGATATGGTCTGTCAGACTTTTTGCTTCATCCAGCCATTCAATATTACAAAGAGAACAGCCCTATCAAAATAGGGTAATTCTTAGCGGGGACCCACACCCTGGCAAACCACACCTATACATCCCATAAAATGTATGCTCTAGATATTACCTCATGGGGAATGTTCAATACAAACTACACTTTATTGGGCTGTAAAAGAGAAGATGACAGTCCTACACCGTTATTTCTCGTCTTGAGTTTACCTTAAAGATTTATGTAGAGATATGATGGTGAATCAAGGCCATCTGCAGTTAAAATAGTGTTGTGAATGTTTATATTTTTGTAGAGCTACAGGCTGTCTTGTTTCTTTTATGGAATTTCTTCTACTTTAGCTATTTTGCATTCTTATGAGTGAATGCTTCCAGTTTACTAGGAACAAGAGGCATCACTGAGAGACTTGGCATAGTGATTTCAGCTGGAATAATTATAGAGCAGACTGAATTCTGACTATGAATATTTATTCAGTGCACAGTGCATACAATGAGTAGCTCATATCTCGCCTTTTCTAATACTTAATTATGAAATAAAGAAATATTTGAGCAACTATACATCATGGGACTTATACAACAAAAACAGGAACAAATCTGCACCTTGAACAGCAGAAAATGTATACTGTGGAAATAGATTTACTAAACTGCGGAAAAGAAAAAGTGGAGATGTTGAACATAACAACTAATCAGATTCTAGCTAACATTCTCTAGTTTATAAAGTGAGAGCTAGAATCTGAGTGGTTGCTATGGGCAACATCTACACTTTTTCTTTTCCACAGTTTAGTAAATCTAGGCCCTAGAGTTGAAAGGTGATGTTACCTATTTCTGCTCTAAATTACAGCTGAAATTGTTTGCCTTTCAGTGCTTGTAAACCAAAAACAAGTTAAATTATTTGATTTTTTTTGCACATCTCACATTGCAACATAGGGCCGTATTCACAGATCCATTTTCACGTGTAGTTGTGTACATATTTTTAGGTACGTTTTAACTGTTCATGTGTAGTAACTTTATTTATGTAACGTAGAATATACGCACGTAAGTACTTTTTACACTTGGGGACATATGTACGGATGGGCAGGGTTGAAATATGTACCTAAAAAGTTATGTGAAAGAGGGTCGAGGGGGCATTTAAATGAGTCTTTGAGGGCTCGGTTACATAGAATGGCAAGTACAGCAAACATATAAGCACGTAAGTACACACGTAAAGTTAGAGGTGCTCTATGGAGGTGTAAGTCTACGATAGCATGGCCGTGAGAGGGGCGTGTCATTGGTGTTGGTGGGTGTTGACTTGCTACGTGCGTGCGTATAATGCGTACTTTTCAAACAAACACATCTGTGAATAAAGCCCATAGTTTGTTTGGGTGCAAACATCTGTTTTCCAGTTTACTCTGACTCCACTTTATTAATTTATTATTTTTTATTTTGGAATAGTTAGATATACTCTCTTTATATATATATACAAAGTAGAAAAGGGTGATGCACATGCAAACAATTTTGTACAAACATTATATTGGGGAAGTGATCCCTGGAAGCACATTGTATAGATTATGCTAGAGCACCTTCGTCTGGCAAATACCCCTTGACGAAGGTGCTCTAGAAGCACCGAAACGACTGTTGGGGACCAATATGGCCAACCTATCTGTGGACTTATGATGCCTTTTTGTACATGAGAACGGATCCTTCATATGGATGAGTATCAATACTCCCCTTTTTTACTTTCTATTTTGGTCCAGCTCTCTGCCTGTTCATTTTACTCAGATTTATGGTGACCATTATTGATATGTTTGAACCAACTCTATGCCATGATCCTCTGCTGTGATACTAATTGGTGCCTTTGGATTTGTTGTTTCTACATGAGTATACATCATAATCTATACTCTGTATTATAAAGTGCATTTGTGGGTGTGCTTAGCAATGTGCTTCCAGGGATCACTCCCCTGTTTAGCATAACTTTCATATTGATTTTCTTAGCAGTAGCACCCCAATATAATATTGTTTGTACAAAATTGTTTGCATGTGCATCACCCTTTTCTACTTTGTATATATATATATATATATATATAAAGCCTGGGACGCACTTGCTGCCAAATAGTTATCCTTAATAGCAGGGTGCAAGACTTGTATAATAACACATATATCGAACCATGTATAAGAACAGGTAAAGTCAGCACACCATAGTCTCATAGCAAAAACACATAATGAAAAAAGCACCATTATGAGGAAAAACAATGTATAAAACAATGCATATAACATGGGAACCACATAATTTCAATATTGTAGTAATGATCTATTTTATACTCAGCGGTAAGTCATGGTGCTACGCTCTGGTACTGCCTGCCACCCCTTGACAAAGGCTATGAGCCGAAACGGCCGTCGGGGACTTTATCTTAATTTCTGTGACACCACCATGACTTACCACTGAGTATCAAATGGATCATTACTACAGTATTGTAATTATGAGGTTTTTATATATTCATTTGATTGTTTTTATGTATAGAATATACTTGAGAAGTAATATGTACATCTCTGCCACGGTAATGTGTCTAGAATTACAATATTATAAATGTTTTACAATGTACTGCTGTAGGTTGAAATCTGCTTAACTGAAAGCCAATACCATTTTATTAAGGAACATCAGTGCTGCAAGTAAAAGCAACAGATGCAGATGATCCCACTTACGGAAATAGCGCACGGGTCCTCTATAGCATTCTTCAAGGTCAACCGTATTTTTCTGTGGAGTCAAAGACAGGTGAGCGGGTTCTTTGTTTATTAGCACAGTTAATGTTTTATAAATTACAAGGAGTAGTTATTGAAGCACAGAAATGTGCTTTAAAAATAATTGATGATTACATTTAAATATTTGTAACATGTGTAGAGCTCTGTTTAAACTTTTATTATTTACTAACTAAAAAGCATTTGTTTAAACTTACTTCACTCCCTGAGCTGGTATAA
>WWET01001891.1:12489-52032 GCA_011038615.1 Limnodynastes dumerilii | reverse complement strand
GAAAAAGTCAACCATTAAAAAATTAAACAAAGTTAGTACAAGTGCTTGTTCAGTATCACAAATTGTTGTTTAAATTGTAGTATAAAACATAGAAACATAGAAAGTGACAGTAGATAAGAGCCACATGGCCCATCCAGTCTGCCCAGTTGTTTATTTAAAACTATACTGATCCTAGACCCTATTTACCCTCAATTAAATTTAAGGATATCCTTATATTTATCCCAAGCATGTTTACTGTTCTACTGTGTTAGCCTCAACCACCTCAGATGGGAGGCTATTCCCCTTATCTATCACCCTTTCAGTGAAGTCATTTTTCCACACATTTCCTCAAAACAACCATCCAGTTTATATTCATGTCCTCGTGTTCTATTATACCTTTTCCTTTGAAGAATGCCACCCTCCTCTAGCCGGTCACAACCCTTGATATATTTGAAAGCTGCTATCATATCCCCCCCTCCCTTCTCTGCTCCAAGCTATACATGTTTAGTTCCTCTAGCCTTTCTTGGTATTTGTGACACATGCCATGAACCACTTTAGTTGCTCTTCTTTGCACAGTCTTAGTATAGTAAAATGTACAGTCTAATGTATTTATGTCTTTCTGGAGATTTGGCCTCCAGAACTGAACACAGTATTCTAGGTGAGGTTGTACCAACGATCTATAAAGGGTCCTCACTACTTCTCTCTTTCTACTACTAATTCCTCTCCCTATGCAACCAAGCATCTGACTTCCCTTTCTCATTGCTTTGTTACATTGCTTGGCTACCATCAAGTCACATGAAATAATAACTCTTAGATCCCATTCCTCCTCAGTTTTTTCTAATGTAGTGCCCAGAGGCGGAACTACCATTGGTGCAACGGCATCGGGGCCCATGCTGACACAAGGGCCCACAGCCGTTATCACCACACCGCCGAAGCTCCCCACCGGGTTACCTGGGATGTCATCAGGGACAAAGCAGATTTTTTGCACCTGGGCCCACAACTGACTAGTTCCGCCTCTGGTAGTGCCATTAATGATATTGAGCTTTTGGTTTTTTTTGTCCCAAGTGCATGATTTTGCATTTTTTTTGGCATTAAACTGCAGTTTCCACACTCTTGACCATTCCTCCAGTCTACTTAGATCATCCCTCATTTTCTGTACTCCTCCTAGCGGGCCTGATTCAGAGGCTGAAAATAAGAACTTAAAGTTACACCTGGGCAAAACCATGTTGATTTCAGGGGGAGTCAAGTTAATTTTATTCTATGCATGCAGGGAGAATGCTTTGCTTTTACTTATTGCACACAGATACCTGATCAGCTTCACTTTTAAACTGCTAATTAGACTAGAGCTGGGAAACATCACCTTTTAACTATAATACTGTTGCAACAAATGAAATTTGACTCCCCTGAAATCAACATGGTTTAGCCCAGGTGTAACTTTAAGTTCTTATTTTCAATCTCTGAATCAGGAACAGCGTGTCTACCCTGTTACATTTCTTTGTGTCATCTACAAAAAGGCAGTATTTACATTACTAAATTGAATTAATACAGTAGGTTTGGTGTCAGAAACAGTTAGGAGTAACCACTAAAAACATGCAAATTTTCACCAGGACTAATTACAGTGGAGCTCAGATACAGCTTTTTATTCTAAGATGCTCATTTCACAACATGGTGGGAAAGCTAGATTGCAGTCCATTAGTAAATCATTAAACTTTGTTTACCTTTTGGCAGGTGCTGGATTGCTGCAAAGATCAGACAAGCTGACATCACCCATTCATTTCAGAGGATGAGTCATAGGGGCTGTATCAGTACTGCACTTACACGTTTTTATTAGTGCAAGTGACCTTAGCAATACCGTGTTGAAGAGTAAGAGGAGGCAAATTTACATTGTGAAAACAAAATAAGAGCTGAGAGGTGATGTTTCATAGCTCAACTCTAATTGTAGATGAAACAAAAAGCAATGCAGTATTTGAGGCCTGTGTGCAAAAGTAAAGCATTTTCCCTGCATGCAAAATAATTAAAATGAATTAGCACCCCTTACTTCTCAAAGTGGTTTAGCCGAATTGTATGCTTGCACCAGTTTTGCCCTTTCTCCCAAACTCTGAATTAGCCCCATGCACTCTTTCAATAGGACACTAAATGGGTGGCGTCAGCTCCATTGTCTGATCTCTGCAGGAAGCCGTTAGCTGTTAATTTGTAAGTAAACAAAGATTTAATGATTTTTGAAGTCCTATTTAACTATAGCAGAGATTTCCCTGATTTTAGGGATTTTGAGAGAGGTTTTCCTGAGCACAACTGTATGTTGCAAACTGAGAAATGGAAAGAAATTTGTCTGGATTTTTTAAATGTAGGGAATAATGGGGTAGATCCAGAACTACGTGTGCCGTACGTTTATTCGCGGAGCGTATTTTCGTGCACGTAAGTTCGCTACACTCCCCTCGGCACACCCCTTGCACGGACGTATTTTGTCAAGACACGCTTCCCAAACCCTACCTTAACTTTTTCAAACGTAACCGCTGTCATACGCACACGTACGTATGGGCTGAGCGAATTTACGCAGCTAAGCACGCCCATACTGTACACTTTAAATACCTCCCCCCGCCTACTTCACGTATTTCACACGTAATTTCGAGTAACGTAAAATTGGCACGCCCACACGTAAGTATTTACGTGACACATACGTGAATGGCCTATACGTTCACAATTACGCTACGTGAATGTGCGTATTTTCTATGGTGCGCAGTGCGTACTAAACAGCGATTTTACATGTCCGTTGTTCTGGATCAGGCCCAATGTTGGGTAAACCATACAAATCCTTTTTTTTTAAGTTCAAAATGGTGCAGAAATTGTTATTGTTCCTTGTACCCTTTGCAATGCCTGCTTATTGGCAAGTGATATTAAAGAGGAAAATAAGGTAACTTAAAAAAAAAAATATATATATGTAAACCATGTAATTTCTCAAGCATCATACCGTAATTTATAATAATTGTCTTATTTCTTGAAAAAAAAACCATTCTCAAATACTGATGTACTTTTGGTCACAGAGTAAATTCCGAACTAGAGAAACAGATTTGCCATCTCATCACTGTTTGTACAGACCCTCAGGCAATTATCAGCAAAAAAGAAGTTCCTGCCATTTCTACTATTACCCAAAATCTGTTATTGTCATAGAGTAAGAGTGAATGACATTTATAAACGTCATATTACATTAACATTAAACTAAATATTAACATTTTGTTTATCACTTCTTATTTTCAGAGTCTGACCAGTATTCTGTTCCTGAATCTTTACCCCTTGGCTCAACAGTAACTAAAATAAAAGCAGCAGATGCTGATATTGGACTCAATGCAGAAATGGAATATAAAATTATTGATGGTGATGGCAATGGAGTGTTTAAAATTTCTGTTGATAAAGACACCCAAGAAGGAATTATTGCAATTCAGAAGGTAATAATATGAAATTGACACACAATATATATAATTATAACATCCACATAAGTAGTACTTGCTTACATTTCCCAATAATTACTTTTTCCAAAATAACTAAACAGTGTTAATTCCATGCAGCCACCTGTGACTGTGGGCTATATTTACTAATAATAGGGCTTCAAACACTATTAAACAATACAGGCTTGCTGCACCTCACAGCGAGCCTAGACACTTCGAGCCCTGAATTTACAAATACTTTCCCCTCCGGCGAGGTCCCGCGATGGTCTGCGGGTCTTTTGCCGGAGGCGCTCAGTCCCGCTAGTAGATGAAGTCCCGGTGCATGTGCAGTAGCAAACTTTTTGGACTTAAACATCTTTAAGTTCTAAAAGTTTGCTACAGTATGCATGCGCAGGGACTTTAATATCAAAGAGAAGACGTGGCGCCGGGGAAGGTAAGTTTAACTCTTTATTTACCTTTATTTTTTATTTTACTCCCCGCTTTTGACTGGCGGAATACCCATTGGTGCACCTTGTTCACATGAACAAGGAACATCATTGGTGATTACGGTGGGCAAAATAAATATATTTAAATTATAGATTTTTAAATTAATGAAAATAATGTATTTATTATTTAAAACAAAAACACACAAAAAAATATTTTTATTTATTCCACTTTTTTACTTTGCTGTTTCTCTGGGATGGGGTCCCTTATTTCACAAGCTGCGTTTTATAGCTGGGTTGAAGCGCCGTCACTATATTTAATTTTTGTACACATGCGTAGTAGGTAATTTACTAAGGAATTGTATGTATGTGCTTGTTGCGCTAGAAATTTAAGTGCAAAACCTCAGTATAGAAAAAAAATATATATATTTTATTAAAAGCATATATTAAAATACAGAAGTAGTAATCATATAAACACACACTTCTTTTTATCTAACACAGCCCTTCTATTGCCAACAAAACATATATTATTGAGCTTGCTTTTAAGATAGAAACTGACCAGGCACTTTCCACTATGGGACGCTAAGTCAGTTTAGCTTATGTGGAGTTATGCACAATGTCCAGATGAGTAGTGGCCACAAGTGATCAGATGTTGGTAGCAGAAGTCTCTGAAATAAACAGTCAACCAGGCACTTTCCTTCGTAATCAAAGGACACTAATCTGGCTATTTGTTATTGCCAGAGTGTTCAGTTTGAGAAATAATTTATATAGAAATAAGTAAACAGTTCAAATGGACATATACGGGCACTTATGCTGTTTTACTGGAGGTATCTCCGTCTCTGCATTGAACAAGGGACATCTCCCTTAATGAACAGGTACTTCAATAACATCTAGCCACGTGCCGTATTTTAGCAGAACTCATGTAGATATAGCACAGATTAAAAGAGTGGTAGTTACTGCACTGTCACCTTCATGATATCAAGAGTCCCCTGCAAGGTTTTTTTCGACAGGATCGATTTTGCAGGAAGGGCTTCAAACTCAGCGCTTGGAGTGATTGCCTTCGTGCTTATGATCTGCTCACTGTTGCAACTGTTCCGCTTATGCCGCTCAAAAGAGGGTTTTTTCTCCACAGCGTGTATGTTATTGGAAGCAGGTAAAGGCTGAAGTTCTCAAAGCAGGTCTTTAATAGTGCAGAATATCCACGTGTATGGTAGGCAAGAGAGGGCTGGTGTGCACCTTGACGCGTTTCACTACCTTAACTGGTAGTTTCTTCAGAAGGATAGAATTCATTGAGCCAATAGGGCGTTATTTATTCATTCGTGAACTCATTAATTAATCCCCGGCTGTGTCTAGAGGTGGTTCTCATAGGGCCGATGGGAAGGATAGAATATACATTTAGAAGAATAAATAAATTACATATCTAAATGAATTATACACATAAGTAAATTTGTTTCCTAGTCTATTACTGAGGTTGCACTTTTCATAAGGTTTTTGTTATAAACAAAATAACAGAAAAAAATTGTAACAAAAGGAATAGAAAGTGAGTAGCAAGAGGATGTTCGTCAGAGACAGATACTAGTGATCAAATAGTACTAGTGATCAGATGGTATTTAAGTGTGCATGCGCTCTGAGATTGTTTACTCCCAGGTTCAATTAGAATAATAAGTCCAAGGCTCAGGTTCACCTATTTTCTTTGGTTATATGGGGAGACTGCTAAAATATGACCACTAACGCCATCTTCAGATGGTGTTATATATAGTATACATACTAAATACAGCGAGCAGCCAGCTCGCATTCATTAGAGTGGGTCGGCGATTGGGGAGGCAAAAGCTAATGATCGCCATGGTTACCATGGCGATCATAGTTTTGCAAATGGTGAACACTTCGCTTTAAGGAGATAAAGACTGTTTTCAGGTAAAAACGGTCTTTATCTCCTGTAAACAAAGTTTTCACCATTTAGTAAATGGAGCCCTGTGTGTCTTAGTGCTACTGTACACTGCAAGAATAAATAAAATTATAAGGATAATACTATAATTAGACAAAGTGCTATTTTCCATTTTCTTTTGAGAATGCGTGCATTTTCCACAGCTGATTAAGCAGAAAGACGAGTTAGAAGACTTTCTCTCTATCACCTGTAATTGCTTTTTACACAGTAGTCAATATTTATGACAATAACTGTTTATAAATTGTTCTTGGCTAACAACACCAGCAATACAATAACAAATGAATAAGCATTGATTGAAGCACAGCTATTATAAACATGAAAGCAATGGTAGACTGATCAAATTTAACAGATCTTAAAAACTCTATTATTTTGAGCACATTTCATATTTAATTGGCAACCTGGAAGAAAATATTGTAAAAACAATGGTTTTTGTCATATTTTTATATTATTAAAAGGAATAACCCCATAAATTGAGCACCTTCATTTAATTTTTAGCCAAGTGGTGTTACTATGTTTTTTTAGCAGAGGGTTAGGAGAGATGATGATCTCAGATCTACTATAATTGGTCTAGTGTGTACACGTGAAACAACATCCTTTTTGAGCTATCATATCTCATGTATCATTATATGTGTGTATCAAGCTTTACTCTAAATAGGTATTGCAAAGATTGAGCAAGCAATGGATATTTATAGGCAAATAGGCTGAGGTGTGCAATGCGGCAGCCTATTCAATTTACATGTTCCAAAGTATCTTTTTTAATATAAGTAATGCGGCTTATTGTATGTAGTCTTTATTTAGAATAATGGTTTAAAAATAATTTCTAAGTATTTTTTAAACAAATCCCCTACAATGAGTAAGATGTTATTTGTGCATAGGAACCTGGCCATAAAGCGTCTAATCATGAAGACGTTTTGAATGTGAAAGTGTGATGAACTTGAAAGGAATTAAATATTTTTTAAATAACTCTTTGGTCTCTGTTACTGCCTTCTAAAGTTCTGTTGCAGTTTGCAATTTCATTATACGTTCAATGCAGTGGTCAAAATGGACATTTTAAAAGTGGCGGCATGGACATTTAGAAGTGGTGGTATGGATATTTAGAAGTGATGGTATGGACATTTAAAAGTGGTGGTATGGACATTTAGAAGTGGTGGTATGGACATTTAGAAGTGGCGGTATGAAATATAATTAATAGAAGTAAACAGTGGTTTATATCTTTTCAATTAATCAGTGGGAAAAGTGATGGTATTGGATACCTCCGTACACCCCCTCACTTCGAGCCCTGGTTTAGTACAGTGGTAAATTGTAAATTTAGAAATGGCAGAATGGACATTTAGAAGTGGTAGTAAGCACACAGAAAATAATAGAAGTAAATGGAGATTTATAGTTTTTCAATGAAATCAGTAGAATAAGTCACATTTAACATACCACAGTTTACTGCCCCACTTCAAGCTCTGTTCAGTGGATTAGCAAATTGTGTCATACAATTACAATTTACAATAGTTTTGACTGATAGTAAATAGAACATAGAGCCTGATCCAGGCCTAAGATCGTTTTACATACCCAAGCGTTCCTAAGTTACGCACTACTAATTATAATGTAATCCCCTCACATGCACGTAACTTATCTGACTAGCGTGTTCAGAAACCTACCTTAACTTTTCCTTGCGTATCTCTGGTCGTATGTTTTGCCTTGATATACGTAAGTGCCTAACCCAGCCCATACTGTACAATTTATATGCCTCCCTCCGCCCACTATGCGTATAGTCGGCTTGCGTAGGGATGACATGCCCTATCGTACTGAGTTATGTACAAGATACGCACGATCTACTGCGCACATGGGCAGTGAATTCACACAGCCAGGTTTACATGTGCAGCATAAATTAGCTGTCGTTATTAAGTCTGGATCAGGCCCAAAATCATTTTCATGTTTGTCTTAAAAGTAAGAATTTTCCTTTACATCATCTGTGATCTGTGATTTTCTCCATTTTCTGTGCATTTAGATTGCATTATTTCCACTTTTTCATTCTCTGCATACATACTACCTGTATGAAATGCATTCTGTCCTATCTAGACTTAAGTAATGTGAAATGAAACAACAACTTCCAGCACAGGGTCCAGGATATGCTTGCAAGAGGGCATGACATGATAATAATGGTCTGCTGATGCTCTGCATACCGAATTGTAATACCTCCATTTTAAGTTTGCACAAATCAAAAAAGTAAAGTTACAGTATAACTATCAAGTCGGAAGGAGTGCATGGATATCACAGCCCTATAATGATGGATCCCCCACACATCTGAACACACACTATTCAGAACTTAGGATCCTATCTGAGTCTCTTCATTTGCTGATGATTTATTTATAGTTAATGTAAGAGAGCTGCCCCAAACCAGTGTGAATAGAATTGTGATTATGGATAGGATACATATTTATGATAAGCGGGTGGTTCAGGGTGGGAAGTGGAGGCACTTCATGATGTGGAAGGTGGGGGGTATGGTGATATTACAGTGAGGTCATGCTAAGCGCACTTTAAACTATACATGCTTCTGCGCTCTCCACATTTTAAGTGTAATGTTTAGGCAGTAGGCTCTCATGTCTTGGGGCACAGCAGTGGTCCACAAACTGTTAGACAACAGCAGGAGTGTATCTACCCCTTGGTCAGGATGGCACCTGCCAGGGGCACCAGCCAAAGGGGTGCGCCGCCTAGTGATACCACCCATGGCTAAGGGGTAGATATACGTTCCTGACTGTCAGTGACACAGGAGACTGCTCAGCTGGAACATTTTAGCATCCAACCGCAGTCTGACTCCAGAGCAGCGCCGCTGGATGCTACAATGAGGGTGGCTGGTTGCTAGGCTCCCCCCCCAGGTCTTCTTGCCTTACTCCAAGCATGACTGCAGCTGTAATATGAAATCCCACGGTGGCCAAGACTGGGAAATGAAGTCCACTGGGGGAGGGGGGCTGGAGCTTGGAGGCACATGATGGGACTACTGAGAGGGCTGGAGATACACGATGGGAGTACTGGAGGGGCTGGGGGCACATGATGGGAGTACTGGGGGAAGTGCTGGAGGCACATGATGGGAGTAATCGGGTGTCTGGAGGCACATGATGGGAGTACTGGAGTAGCTGGAGGCACATGATGGGAGTACTGGGGGAGGCTGGAGGCACATGATGAGAGTAATGGTGGGTCTGGAGGCACATGATGGGAGTACTGGAGGTGCTGGAGGCACATGAAGGGAGTACTGGGGGAGGCTGGAGGCACATGATGGGAGTACTGTTGGGGGGTTCTGGAGGCACATGTTAGGAGTACTGGGGGGTGCTGGAGGCACATGTACTGTGGGAGGCTGGAGGCACATGATGGGAGTACTGGTGGGGGGTCAGTCCCTTACTTTGCCAGGGGTGCTGGACCTATAGATACACCCCTGGGGAACAGCTTAATTAAAACTTTTTTCTGGGTTTCCAAGAAGAATACTGAGGGTCATTAGACTGAGTCCCTCCAATTCTGCTGTAAAAATTCCTAGCTAGAAATATAAAATCTTCCATTTTCTTAGCTCATGACAAGATCAGGCATTTTTATGATATTTATAGGTGTCAAAAATGACACATTTTCAGACAAAATTATTTCTGGTGTGATGAAAATTGGTACTTGATAAACTGGATTCTGAGCTATCCTTTTAGGAAGAGGGAGTTAAGAGAATAATATGACTACCAGGTGACTGAGAGAGAAATTATAGCCAAAGTCCAGATTGAAAGTGCAATAAAAACTTTTGAAGACTGGCCAATGGCAAAATATTGTCTGCTGATAAGTATAGTTGAGATCTGTGAAGTACTTTTGGTAATGGATTAAAAAATGTATTTAAGGTTAATGGATAAAAATGGATGAATATTTAACGGTTTAAAAAATTATATAGATATATTATGTAACAACATTTATCTGACTTAGCAAAACTCGAGATAAATGTCAAGTATATAATTTGGCTACTATTATTTTATATGGACATGAAAAATGGTTGCGTTGCCATAATGATGATTTCATGAGCACATAAATGGCCCATTTCACAGATGTTTAGCTTTTCTTTTTTTCCAGTTGACCAACTCACTGCACTTGGATTCATAACAGTACTACCATAACTGTGTTCCCTCTTTGAGATAAATTCTCCTGCCACTAATAAGTGATCCTTAGTGGTTTAGTATTTCTTAGAATTACAGACGGAAAAAGATATGCTGCAACATGTGGTTTAATACATCAAAACAACCAGGGCTAATACGCTATTTGTAGGATCATCTTTTGCACCATTTTAACACTCTTGGCTTGATATGTAGCTAGGCCATAAGTTTATCTAAACTAAATCTCCCAGGAGGGTTATTAAATCATAATTTAAAGAACATTCCATAAAATAATAATGTATCTAATGCAATAATTTAATTGATACTTTTTTTTTATACTGTAATGCTGATTATTTTTTTATACTATAAAAAACATATTCCTATATTTTTGCAGGAACTGGACTATGAAACAAAGACAAGTTATATACTAAGAATAGAAGCATCAAATAAATATGTTGACAATCGATTTCTCAGTGTTGGTCCTTTTATGGATACAACAACAGTGAAAATTACTGTGGAAGATGTGGATGAACCTCCTGTATTTTCGCAACAGTTATATACAATGGTTGAGTCTGAAGCAGCAAAAATAGGCACAAGCATTGGTATTGTAACAGCACATGACCCAGATTCAACAAATAGCCCTGTGAGGTATAAACATTTCTGCTTATTTTTTTTTCTATATGTTTTATATTTTCTGTATTATGACAATTCACAAATACTTTGCTATTTTGGTTCAACAAAAAAGAAATCCGTTATAGCACCAATTCTGTAAGTACAAGTACAAAAGATATAACTGCATGACAGGTTTTTTTTAAGTACACATTGAAACAGAAAGTTTGGCCTAGGCAATGGAAGTACAGATCTGTATAAACAACCAAGGACTGGATACAGAGTTTGAAAAAATAAGAGGAAATCAAAACGTTTTAGCTGTACAAAGCATTCTGGAATATATGGCAGGGTTGCCGACTTTTTAGAGCTTCCATCTGAGAGAACCCGGAAAGGAAGCCATAGATTTCTGCAAGGGGTCGGGACTTAATGACGCGATTTATGCAAATTGCGTCATTAAGCCTTGCCCCTGTCAATTACTCCTATAATCTCTAGCGTTTCAGGAGATGGGCGGGGCTTGATGACATCATCAAGCCCCGCATATACCTAGTAACGCTAGGGATTACAGTAATATTTGATGGCTTGTGGAAGCTTTGCCAGCTCTCCCGGTATAGCGGGAGAACTGCCTGAATTTTGGGAGTCTTCCGGATATTCCGGGAGAGTCGGAAACCATGATATATGGGGAGGAAAATATCAACAATATTAAAGCTGCAAGCTGATGCTTCCAAGCCCAAGTCTAAATACCAGATTAAAGGTAAAGCTGCTCAGTACATATGTACAAAAAGCCAAATAAAAAAGCCTTCTCCCGGCATGCTAACAGTCATATTAATTTTACTTCCCCTGAATTTCAACATTGTTTTTCCCACCTCATTCTCTCTTCTTTTTAAGCTCTGGATCCATTTCCAGGTTTAAATGTATTCCCTTAAATAGAGCAAGACTGCTATTATGTTCTCACAGGCACTACATTAATGCATATCTAGTCAGACAAAATGTAAGTATATTCCACAAATATACAATATGGTCTTCATTAATCATCCAAGTAAAGCCACTAGACTTCAAATGAAACTTTAGTACCGTATGCAATACTCAATTACCTTCAAAGATATCACAATATAAAAACATTGATTATAAAGTTGAAGAACAATATTTTTTAAAACGCACAGTAGTGCCCATTTCCACAGTACTGGGTAGTTTGCCAGTTAGAAAGGCTTCTTTTCGAAAGCAGAGTGGAATCAGGAATGTTATCGCTAGACATCCACATAAAGAATACTTCCTGAAAAAAGTAAAAATGTCAATGGCGAAAGGTACGTTACCTTCCCCTTACTCAAACACTTACCCTAACCCTCCTCTTGTAGCAGCCTGAACTCAACCCTCCACTGTTCTGCAGCCTAACCTTAACCTTCTGTTTGTCCTAGCCTCACCTTAACCATCTCTGTCCCTCAGCCTAACCCTAATTTTTCCCTATTAACTGCCTTACCTTAACCCTCCCTGCCCTCTGCTCAACCCTAAGTTACCAACTGTTGGGAATGGATAATTTTCAAAATAGGGCCATTTGACAGTTACTCGTTCATTCCCAATAAAACATTTTATACACTTAGGCTTTTCCAGACAATGATACAGCTGGAATACAGCCTTTGTAACCGGCAACTGCATCCCCAAAAACAGGAATACAAATCTCAACAATCTCGCCTATACCCTACATATGGTAAGGGGAAACAGTACATTAACTAATGCCAATATGTATGCACTTTATGATAAAGATTTATGAAGCACAGACAACATTTCTGATTCACATTCTCAAACAAATTTGTTCAAGAGCCATGCAACAGGTGCACTTTATTAAAAGATGTCCAATGTATCACAAATAATGGGTGCATGCAGGGTCGCCATCAGGGAGGGACAGCCGGGACTACTGTCTCGGGCCCAGACCTGATGGGGGTCCGCCGATACTTACCTAGCTCTGTAGCAGCAGTTATCAGCTGCTGTTCAGAGCTATTTAGTAGACGGCCAATACGCAGGGAAGTTCTTTCCCATCGGCCCACTGCTAAAGCGTGTCTGTCGGACCCGTCCACATGTGACATAATCAATGACATCACATAGGGGTGGGGCCCCGCAGCTGGGTCCCAGGCCCTGCATGTGATGACGGCGACCCTGGGTGCATGTGATCTGGCACTGCAATTAAATGACACTATTAAAACACAGGAAAGTACAAAGACAATATTTAGCAGCAGATATGTATAGTACATACAGTACCACAGTTTGCCAAATGGCAGTATCTATGTTCTGTATATCACTGAACTGTAAATATATGTGGATTATGCTTGTACCAAATACTATAGGAACAGTCATATAACAAGTAATCTAGAAACTTGCATTTATTTTAACCATTTTTAAAAACACTTCTTTTTATAAAACAAAATGGACCATAAAAAGAGCCTTTAGAGTAAGACACTATGTAGACATTGCTCATGTTTTTACATTTAGGTCACAACCCACGTTTCACATTTAAAACTTTAATTTTTGCCTCATTGATCATGTGCTCATGGGGAAAATTAAATTATTTCTCACTGTGAAAGGCTTGCATCTTCACACAAAACGGCACACACATTGACATGTGAAATTGAGAAAGGCAGCAACTGTGCAAACCTTTTACATAGTGTGAAATCACCATATATTATCTTTTACTTTAACTATCTGACATAGCACAAGATGTGACAGCATAATGAAGAAAGGGATTAGCAGGGAAATTGATTCTATATAGTCTAAACATGCATTAGAGGTTGTACTTTAGTGTGTAACTGTTTGTATGCCTATTTTTGCAGTAAAAGGTACAAATTGTGTGTATAGCAAGTTGCATCCACCAGATTTGTAAGGGTCATTTCATATAAAGCATACCAAATGTTCATTTATCCCAACAAAATAAGATCTAAGGCCCATATCCTCTGTAACGGCCGACAGGGGAATTACATACGTGTCGTACAGAATTCCCGTTTTGAAGGTTATGTGCATGCGCAAAACCTTCTTACGATGCCGTAAGGGCCGGCGTACGTTACATACGCCGGTTCTTATGAAAAGGGGGCTTCCCCCCATTATGCATGTTCGTATCCCTGCCGTAAAGGCAGAGATAGACATGCTAGTGAGGGTGCAGAGCGGGGTGGGGGAAGCCCTGTTATGATCAGGTATACCTGATCATAAAAATTAGGGTAGGAATCTGGACACATAAGTCTCGATATTTACTACCGAGAGCAGGGAGTGCCGGGAGCGTACACTCCCTGCTCCGAGAACGGCCGTACAGACCTCGGCCTGATGCTGACGCGTCTGCCTTTTGCTGCGTTGCAACTGGCTTCCACAAAAAGGGCGCAGAGCTGTCCACTATATGTAAGAGATAAACATGGTGGGTGGCATTAAGCATTAAAATCATACAGTAAGTGCTTTGTTTAGCCCTTACATACAATCCTTTATTCTGCGCACATGGAGATGCATGTAGAATAGTTAAAGTAGCCCCCTGTACAGGAATTCACTATCCGCACGTGGAGGAACAGGGGTAGTGAATCAGAAATTCCATACATTAGCCTGCATTGCGGAGGTTACACACGGAATTTAAAACTAAATACGAATCAGGCCAAATGATAATAATAAACAGTACTAACATTTATGGACAGTTAAAATAAAGCACCAACAAAAACTGCAGTCTTCAAAAACTAACATTGTTATGTTGGAAAAGAGTAATATGATTTTAAAATGACTATCTGGGATAAAATCTGACATAGATAACCTGTGCCACTGAATGTATTTTAAAATGACAACTTTATTATTTTTATTAATAATATCATATAGCTATTGTATAATAACATTATTAACTTTCATAGTTGAACACACTTTTTTTTTTTGTTAACACAGATACTCAATTGACCGCAATACAGACCTGGAGAGATACTTTAACATTGACGCTACCAGTGGACTTATCACTATAGCAAAGCCTTTGGACAGAGAGACCAATGCTGTTCATAATATCACTGTTTTAGCAATTGAGAGTCGTAAGTAAACAGATACTTTTTATGTATTCATTTAAATACCCTGCTAATTAGTTCAGTCATACGTTTTAAGTCAGTTTAGAAATTATTATTGATTTATTGTCAATTATTATTGAATAATAATAAGTATTATTATTATTATTATTAATAATAATAATAATAATAATATTAGTGATAATTATCAATATTATTGATTGATAATGATATGATTTAAACTATTGAACAGATATATTATTAAAGACTTATTTTTTTGCTATTATGGTCAAACGTATTAAGTGATTCAAACAAGAAATGCTTCTCAAACAATAGTGTCCTGCTAATGTCAAAATATATCAAACATTGCTATAATAGAATATGAAGAAAGAAAACTTCTTTCATGAAACTTCTGTGTGACCCAATTCACTACAAATTCTCAGGAGATAAAAGTGTTTAAATTCTATTTTATCTAATAACAGGTCAGAGTAAAATTGTTAAATCAAAAAGAGATTAATGGTATTGGCAGCACTTCTACTTAATGTGACAGTCTGCTGTAAGCAAAAGGGAACATCTTATCATCCTCATTTTACATAACATCACACTGGAACAATATAGTGTTAGAATTCTATTTTCACTTACATCCACCTTTCCAGCTTTGTCTGTAGTAGTTCATGACAACAATATGGACATACTACATATCAGAAATGTAAGTTTAAAGGGTTTGTTTTGCTTCAATTCTACAACAAAGCTGCAGCATGTCAGAACATATATCTACGTAGTCAGTTAAAACAAACACTCATTAGTTCCTATTCACCATCTATATTAGTTTTAGAAATTGCAGCAGAAAAGCAGTAAAAGCTATGTGTACTAATATATGCAATATTTCCTGCAATGTTGTTAAGTTAATGAATAATATAATAATAACAACAGAGGACTGGATGCAGACTCCCATACAATAGCTGATTTACGCAAACTGCTTGCGTATTTAAGTCACTGGACATGCCCAGAACACTGGAGTACACAGCAGTACACTGGATGTGCTGAAGTTCTATACACGGGTCAGACTTTTGTGTGGACTGTATATTCATGGTGGACTGGACTTCATATTTAAATTATACAGTAAGAGCTGGGTTAAGCCCTTTGTCCACACATTAAAACTTATGTCCGGACAAGATAATGTAAGGTTCTGCATGTATAAGTGTCCAGAGAGAGTGGCCTTTCCTCACTTATGGAACTTACTAGCAGCCATACGTTTGGTACTCCATCTTACGTTCACGCTGCAATAGTAAGTCTGAGCCTGGCCCAGAGACAGCTGACTTTCCAGATGTAAATGTTGAATAATTTAGGAGCGTGTCCTAACATCCAATGTCCCCTATTTGCAAGCGTGATTGATCACGGCCAATGTTGCGCTCTGTGCATGTATCCCGATGCTACCCAATCTTAACACCTCAACGCATCTGACAGTTTACAGCAGAGGACTTGGTTTGCCATCGCAAGTAGGATTCGTTTTTTATGTTTTTATAAATAAAAAAAACATACTTTGGTATATTACTGCAACAATAAACTTCCTTCATCGGTGAAACTTACAGTACAAATATGAATTGTCATTCAAGTGAAAAGCCAATAAAGCTAAAAATTACAGAAGAATACACACTCCTAAAGGTTTAAAGCTGCACCAACAATACCCTAGGTGATTATTGGAAAATAAAGCAGGCCTCAGCGTGTCACAATCTGAAATCTCCACTGTGCTACACGTCAGGGATATCTTCCTCTGATAACTCTTAATCTTCTTAACAGATCTTTTCAGAGATTAATCCTCCAGAAATATATAGGTGTAGAAAAAATCTATTATACTTGATAATGATTTATTAAGACTCATAAAAAATACACTTTCAAAACAACAAAATCACAAGCAGCATGTTTTTTGGGGGAATAACGTGCTTCTGAATAAAAGTTGGAATAACACAGTGATATAAATTAAAATGCCAAGATGGCATAATTATAACAATGGATCTTGCGCAGTAGTTAGGTTCCTTTCAACCAATAATAAACGTTAACCTTTCAGTGTTTGACAGAGTAATGGGGACAATACTGAAATCTGGCTAACTGCAATCATGTGCATTTCACAAATATTAGAATTATTTACAAATTATTAAAAATAATACCAATATGAAAAGCATTTTCCTAAACCCAAACAATTTTTCTATGTTGTCTTTTCAATATGTAAAATATAAAATATGATAAACTAATATTCATTAAAATATTTTGTATAATAAAAATGTTGAAATATTTATGTTACGTTTCATACATTAAGTGTCTGGTACTTTTCATACATGCTAAAAATTTTAATGAAATTCAATGCTTGAATTTAAAATCTATTCTCATAGCTTGCAAATCAAATCAAATAAAAGATGTCAAAATTAATGACACGAGTCAGACAAGCACACAATGACTGACTGAATATTGTTGAAATGTGTCTTAATGTTCTCAATGTTGTGAGAATAATTTTGGAACATTTTTAACCATTTTGACCACATTTACCTAGTTCAACATCTTCTTTGAAGTTCTCTTTGCTTCTTCTTCTTTACATCCACCACGACGCACTCTCTCTGCAGTGATGACAATACCATGACTTTAGGTCATAGCAGCGACATCATGATGGTTAAGCACAGCGACACAGACACAGTGCCTGGCCTTGTTAATAATATGTTGGACCATGCACTATATCTGTGCCGTGGTACTGCTGGCTGCTGGCTCCTTACTAAAGCAGTGCAGCTGTGCAGCCCTGCCACACTGTGGCTACATTGCTTTTGCAAGGGTTGGAGCCTCCACTTAGGTCCCCTACATCATGCAAAGTGCCTTGTGTTGGGAATGTGTATGAAGGCTCTAATCCCTTGCAATAAGTGGTGGAGCCTGCAGCCTGCTAGTTTTCCTGTGCAGTCAAAGTATTTTCATACTGACATTGCTGGCTGTCTGGTGGGATTCCCCAGCTCCTCTGAAGAAATCCAGAACCGACAGTCCGAAAATGCTTTGACTGCTGGAACAGCCAGAATTGCTCAAGGACAACTAGAGATTTGTGGAGACCTGAGTACCGGCCCATTGTGCCCATTGGAGAAGACGATCCTGTTTAGGCCATAGCTAGTCCATTGGTGTAAGGGGATTGGTTAGAACTGGTTTCCCAAACATGTACTCATGGATATCATGGTCCGGAAATTCTATCTCCCTTATTATCCTTCCCACTGTGATCCAATCACTTTATCAAATCTTACGACCCAGTTCTGTATCATAAACTAGAAACCACCAAATACAAATATAGAGTTCAGTAAGGTTTTTGACACTGTTACCTCTCTGACTGTTAAATAAACTGGAAAATTTCGGATTGGAATCTAGGATATTTCTGAGGATATGATTTTGGCAACTCGATAGACAACAATGGTTGTAGTAAATGGATGTTAAAGCCACCAGTGTAGTTTTCCAGGAATCTGTACTTGCACCAGTGCTAATTAATATCTTTATTGATGATATTACATGTGGTATTTCTTTTTGCAGATGACACAAAGACATATAAGAGGGTAGACATACCAGTGGCCATATTAATTAAGCTGGGAGTTTGGAAATCTCCACTTTTACAAACCCACAGCTTAGTAAATCTGGAGTGGTCAGGAGTGTAGTAACTGCAGTTTAATGCCAAAATATTCAAATTAATGTGCATGTGGTTCGAAATCCCAAGGGCTCAATATATCATTAATTACGCTTTTTTAGAAACTACTGAGGAGGAAATGGATCTAGGAGTCACATGTGACTTAAAGATAGCCAAGCAATGTGCAAAAAAAGCAATAAGAAAGGCAAGTCAGAAGCCTGGTTGCATAGGGAGATGAATAAGTATGAAAAAGAGAGAAGTTAATGTGCAGATTTGGCCACACCTAGAATACACCTATAATACATTAGAAACTGTGCAAATAAGAGCAACTAAGATAGTACATGGAATGTGTAAAAAAAACAATAAAAACAAAACGAGTGTGGGTATGCAGTTAGAACGGCCCGTTTTGAAAAGGCTGTTTTATATCAGTCAGTGTCAAACTTTTTGTGAAATCGATTTCTTCTGCCTTGCCGAGGAGAAGCAATCAATCATCCTAAGGACGAAGATGCAACGGCAAATGGTAGTTATTTATCTAACCCCAACCCTTTACCTTATCCTTAACCAAACCCTCCCTTCCCTTACCTTAACCCTATATCTCTCCTTCAATTGCCCTAACCCTCCTCTTCTCTCCGTATCCTAACCTTAAGCCTCCCTTCCCTGCAGCCTGACCCTAAGATTCCCTTCCCCTCAGCCTGACTCTAAAGGCCAGATTTACTAAGGTGCGAAAGAAAAAAGTGGAAATGTTGCCCAAAGCAACCAATTAAATTCCAGCTGACATTTTCTAGTATGTAATAGAAAAGTAGGAGCTAGAATATGATTGGTTGCTATGGGCAACATCTCCACATTTCCTATACTGCATCTTAGTAAATCTGGCACTAAGACTTCCCTACCCGCAACATGACCCTAAAAATCACCTCCCCACAAGCTAACCCTAAGACTCCCCTCCCCACAATCTGACCCTAAAACTCCCCATAGGCTCATCTGTTTGCAGTGGCGATTTCCAAATTAAGGAATGGGAAAGTATGCCAAAAAATAAATTTGGTATACTTACCCATTCATTAGTAAAAGTTTCTAATAATCAATATTTTCAAAATAGAGACAAAAATAATCTTTTATTTGTTTGTATTCTGAAAATAAAAATGTTGTTCTGCAGAATGCATCCTAAATAAAGCATATGAAGGTTACAACAACCATATATGTACAGCCTGGAGCAAAGAAGGGTGAGAGGAATAAAATAACATTAATAAAATTACATTTTTCAAAGGTAGAGGTGTATTAGAACATGAGGGCATGCATATAAATGAAAGGTCTTGTAGGTTCAGAGGAAATGTGCGGAAAAAATTACTTCACTGAATGGGTTGTTGATAATGGAATAACTTAGTGAACAGTGGAATAACTTTTTATCTGAGGTAACAGAAGCTAATACAGTTGTACATTTTACTTTGGAACAACCCTCTGAGTGCTATGCAATGTAAAATAATTCTTCCTTTCATACTTTTCACATTACGTTTATGGGATATGCTAATTATTATAAGATTGCAAATATACGCATGCACGTAGCAAATCAACTCCCATGACACTCCCCTAGAATGGACAGGTTTTCGGTGACTTACGCTTCCATAGGGCACCCTTAACTGAACGTGCGTAGTTACGTGCGTATGTTACTTACGTAAGTGTGTACATGACTAACCGCGCCCTCAGAAGCTCATTTAAATGCCCCACCCTGCCCAACTTCACATAACTTAACACGTACGGAAGAAAACCACGCCCCTCCGTATGTATGTACCTAAGTACGATTCATAAATCCGTTCCTAATGGATTTCTGAGTCTAAATCCTATGTAACTTGCATGGAAAAAGTTACTACGCATGCGCAGTTAATCCGCTCCTAAATATACGCACGGAAAACCACGCAAAATCGTATTTGTGAATACGGTCCTGACAGTTTTTAACACTGAAAGATAAATATAATTTTTATTCCAAGAAAAATCTGATACTCACGTAAAAGGTTCTTTTAGTTCTTTTTAAAGAAAAAGTAAAATCTTGGGATTTAAAAGAAATTCTAACAACATTCAGAAATATTGAAGGTAATATTCTTCTCATATACCATTTTCTGCAAATATGAGTCTGAAAGTGTAAAAGTGTCTGGCTATAGTATATATTAGTTTAAGGCTGGGGGTTTGCTGTAAATTAGAAATAAATCTCCACACACAACCATAAATCTTAAATATCTTCCAGTGGGACATAACTTATACATTCTGGAATGCTATTTGTCACTTTTTTTTTCTGTAAACCATTCTGTTTTTACATAGTGTTAGTTGTGTTTTCTTAAACACTGTCATTTTACCACATATGAAAGATAGCAGAAATAAATTGCATTATTTACACCTTTTTTTGATGTTAACTGGCTCTATCCCTTGATTTAACCAGAAAATGTTTGTTTTTTTAAATCTGTTAAAATAAACAAAAATCCAGTCATGGTACAGTCAAAGTTCATTTAATCTGTGAAAAACATGTTCAGAAACAATAAATGAAATAACTGTAGTCTTTTGCAACTTTATACAGAAAATCCGGCACAGATCGGGAAAGGCTATGTCGCTATTAGCATTCTAGATATTAACGACAATGCTCCAGAATTTGCTTTGGAATATGAGACAAATGTATGTGAAAATGCTCCTCCTGGACAAGTAAGTCTTTAATACTTCATTGTGTGTGTGTGTGTTTCATGTCAATGATACAAACAAGCAGAGGTGTAGCATGGATTAATGGCACCCGGAGCAAGTGAATGCTGTGGTGCCCCAAACCCCATCTTTCCGTAGTGCAGTGCGCCAGGGAGCGGAGTGAGCACGTTCCCTAACATTTACTGGCTTAAAGGAAGTGTTGTTTTTACTTTAATGAATATTGATTGTTGAGTTCTCCTCTTCGTACCTTATGTTGAGTTTTACAGCACTGAAAGTCTTTGGTGAAAATTAAGATATCTGCCATTACACCTCTCTGCCACCTCCCCCTTCCCATTACATATTTGCCTTTGTCTGTTACACATCTGCCTTTTGGTCTCTGCCCCCATACCTGCCTTATTGTGCCCCCTCTCTAATACACATCTCCCTCCCTGTCCCCTTTACATTACACATCTATGGTCATGGTACATTTTATAAAGCACATATGGGGTATATTATGGGTCGGGGAATAACACATACTATAATATGGGGTTTATATTAGAGTATGATAATGGCACAGTATATAGTGTGCCATTCCCAGACCCATAATATACCCTACATACTGTATATAATAATATGTGTCATTCCCAGACCAACAATATTCCCTACTTGTACATTATATAGGTCTCTATTTACGAAGATCGCTTTCGTATGATAAAGCCCGTTATCATATGAAAACG
The DNA here is from genome assembly GCA_011038615.1 of Limnodynastes dumerilii. Classification (NCBI taxonomy): domain Eukaryota; kingdom Metazoa; phylum Chordata; class Amphibia; order Anura; family Limnodynastidae; genus Limnodynastes; species Limnodynastes dumerilii. Next base: position 30,486 of record WWET01001891.1, on the reverse strand, counting down.
AAGAGTTACTTATTTATAATGCTACAATGGCGACAATCGCATTAACACTTCCCATCACCGGCCCGCTTTCATTAGTCATTTCATTAATCATTATTTTAACAATCTGCGCTGACACGTTAAATAACGCCATCTAAAGATGGCGTTATGATAAGTATTTCAGCGGTCTCCCCATGAAAACCCATTTTCCTCCCCCTAATAGCTGTTATTAGGGGGAGAAGGAGGAGGTACATGTTGGGAGACTGCTGGAATACAGTTAAGTAAAAAAAAAAACATTAAAATCTAAGTAAAAAAAATATATATTTACTAACGTTAATAAAAAATTATATAATAAACCTATTAAGTTTAAAAAAAACACAAAAAATACAGATCAAAGCTTTAAAACTTACCTGACCTGATCCCGGCGCATGCGCAGTGAAAAGCTAAGTAAAAAAAAAAATAAAAAAAAGATATTGACTAATTTTAATAAAATATTATATAATAAACCTATTAAGTTTTAAAAAAAACACAAAAAAATACAGATCAAAGCTTTAAAATTTACCTGACCTGATTCTGGCACATGCGCAGTGATTTTGCCTTTTGAGACTTGAAATTTTCAAAGCCCCAAAATGCATCTACTACGCATGCGCCGGGACTCCAGAGCTGAAAGAAGTCAGTGAAAGGCCCGCTGACCATCGTTGGGACCTCTCCGGAGGGGTAAGTATTAATAAATACTCCCCGCTGTCCTGCTAGTCTAAATGTGCTAATGATAGTAAATAGAGCCCTAAGTGTGCTGTTCCAGACCCCTAATATTACACCACATGTAATATTAGTATATTAGGGATTTGTAGATGACACTAGCAGCACTCCTTTGGTCTGCCAGTGCCCGGATCACAAGCTTCATTGGCTCCACCCTCACTACTCCCCTGCATACAAGGGCCATGTTTGCCTGTTTGAAGTATAAAATATATTGTTTTACTTTCCGTCCAGGGTTCTCACCTGACTTTCACACCAGGGGCCAAATTTACTAAGCTGGGGGAAAGGTAAAGTGGAGATGCTTCCCATATCAACCAATCAAATTCTAGCTCTTACTTTCTTAGTACATACTAAAAAATGGCAGCTTGAATCTGATTCTACAATTATTACAAAGTTTCACCAAGATAGAGAGACCATTTGACAGAGATATGTTTAGATTGAATTGTTTATGGTTCACAATATGCATTCTTCAAAGGGAAAGAAGTATTAGAACACAAGAACATGTACTGAAACTGGACAATAGTAGGTTTAAAGGAATTGTGAGGAAAACTTGCTTCCGTGCCAGGGTAGTATATAAGTGGAATAGCTTCTCATGAGAGATGTTAAAAGTGAACACAGTAGAAAAAAATAATGCTTGGGGTAGCTAAGGATATCCAAAATCTTTACAAAATAAGAAACTGAAAAACAAAAATTCAGATCATTATATATAGAGACAGCAGTGCAATGTGTCCTATAATGATATAGAAAACTTTCTAATTTCTATAAATAATCAGTCCGGCCACTCATCCATGTAAGTCCATCTTGGAATGTAAGAAGATGCCTCCATAGTATTAGAGTGAACCTATGTTTGTGGAGAGGTTTAGCTTTCCCAAAAAGTGCATTGTATAAAATATCACATCATAGTCTGCCATCATGCTTCGGTGTCTATCAATAAAACATTCTACTGAATACTGATCATTTTTGCCTTTTAAATGGATACTGAAAGGATGTTTTGACAGTTTATGTTGCATTTGGCAGGTGTATGGTTTGTGTGTATATAGATATTGTTATTAAATTGCTGCAAGTGTTTTTTACTCTCACAGTGAGACATTAAGCGAAACAATAAAATAATGCAGGATCTAAGACTCTCTAAGTAGGCGTAAAAGCAGAATGCACTCTTTTAAAATGTCCCAAAAATGCCCCTTCTCCACCACTTTTTAAATGTGCCTAAAGTTTTATAACTGATATAATGACACATGGAATTAAAGACAATGGGCCGGATTCCTCCTCCGTGCATTTACCACACAGGTCTGTCAGTCCTCACAGAAGAGAGGAGTGAACTTCCCTGTCACTCCTTTCTCTGAAATTTAGTTCTGTTACTGTCAGAAACCTACCTTAAGTGTGTCTTGTAGATCAGTGGTCTGTAAAATGGCTGATCCACGCTCCCAGACTGTAAAGTTTACATGTTTCCCCCACCTTACGTTTGAAGATTAGAGGAAAAGACCTGCCCTGTTGTACGGATCTTCTATCATGCGCAACTCAGTTTCACCCAATAGGAGATCTGCTCCATAACTTCTGGTAGGCTCATGCACACTTCCATTCTGACACTCATCTTACTTTCGTTGCATGCATAATTTGGGTGCCGGATGAGGTCTGAATCTGGTCCAATGCCTAAATATTAAATAAAACTATTTAGAATAATTCTGATGTACTGGAGCATGCAATATAATATACAATACATTTAATACAGTGAAATGCAACAGTGTGACAGGCTGTTTTGGTATTGTCAAAGTTGTATTGCTAGTCCTCTAATGTACCGTATATATTGCATAATAATAATTATGAAACAGTTGTGGTAAATAAAATACATTGTTGACTTTACTGCATGTTACTTATATGGGTTTTATCTTGAGTTTTAATAAGGGAATTGTAAGAAGGGATTGTAATTTCTCATATAACACTGTGTAGTATTCCTTGCTTGTAGATTAAAGTCATTTTATAGCGATACAAGACCGTGAATGTGACCTTAAGTTATTTCATCTTCAACCCTGAGAGTTATTTAGTTGTGCGGTGTCTGCTCAGCTATTATTAGTAGTCACTGTCTTTCTGAAGTGACAGCTTCATCTATGTAAACAGCTGCCAGGCAGCAATAGCAATTAGCATTTCTATAAATACTATTTTAAATGATGACATCTATCTATCTATCTATCTATCTATCTATCTATCTATCTATCTATCTATCTATCTATCTATCTATCTATCTACCTTTGTTTCAAATATTTATATAACTTATCCTTTAAAATGAACAACCCTTAATATATGCCAATATTTTATAGCTGTTGTTTGAAACGATGTCTGTTAATGATAATCTACTCTTTACAGGTCATCCAGGAGATAAGTGCCGTTGACAAAGATGAACCATCAAATGGCCATTGGTTTTATTTCAGTTTACCACCTGATGCAAGTAGTATTAACTTCACGTTACTAGATAATAAAGGTAAATTTTGTATGATAGCATTAATATAAAAATATAATATATCCCAAACCACCTTATAAATTTTCCATTGGTATGCCATTTTAATCAGTTACATGTAGATAGATAGTTTAAAACTGCTTCAAGTTTTGTTTTTAAGATATATATTATTTAATAAATGCGATTTAAAAAATAATACCATATATTTTTTAATACTAATAATAAGAATGACTAAATTAAACAAGTAATTATCTTTATGGATGTAATGTGTTGATGTTAAAGCAGGATTAAAATGACAGCAAATGAAGTGAAGGTTACAGGCACCGTTATCTGCTTGCTATGTACACAACCAATTTACTAAACATAAATATTAAGCATACCTTTGAGATGCATGCTTCAGCCAGTGACAAATTGAATTATTGTTTATGCTGTGTAATAATGATATAGAGGGGGTGTTCATTAAAATGACAGACAAGGTCACCATTTTAAGCACATCTCTGTGGAAAATGCCTCCTAGCCACAAAATAGCAATGACAGCCTAAAATTATTTAATCAAAAGTACAATACTTTTTTTATTTAGTGTTCTTCAAGCTGCTCTGCTAACCTCTCTATGGCTCAGTCTTTTTTTCCTCTCTGTACACAACAGCAGTCTGCTCGGCCATATAATAAAGAAATGTCATGGTAACTGTTTTCAGTGCAAGCACAGATCAACTATAGTATATTACATCTTCAAGGACATCATTTTGAAGAAAAGTCATCAGTCTTTCCTTCTTGTCAGTACAATTTATTTTTTCTTTTCTCCAGCACAGCATAATATTTGTGCGCTTGAGGTTCTCTTTATTAGGAAATGCACATAAATAATCCATCTTTGACATTTTCTAGCTATGGTTTTGTAGGTTGTTGGTTTTTATGGAGCATGTACATATGTACCATAATGAGTTGCTTAAGAATGGGAAGAATCTATTGAAAAATTTCATTAGCTTTTGGGAGAAAACACTACAAGATTCTCCATAGATATCCAGATTGGACTTGCACTTCAGATAAGATGTGCACATATTTCTTTTTCTTGTACTGTAGACTCTTTGATTAATTCTGGCATTGCCACAGGGTAATGCATTGCTGACAAAAAGTGAGAAATCAAACATAATGCTAAATTGCCTGTCCTTCTTCATTCCAACTGTTGAATGAGAGATCTGCAATGTGACATTTGCTTGATTTTGTATCATGTGTAGATAATGGCAGGGACTGTATAAACGGAATGAACTATGTATCGTGTATATAAACAGCACTTAGATGCTCATTTACTGTAATGGTTATTTTAAACATGTCCACATTTGTAAATAGCAGATTGCATTACTAAATTGTTATTGTCAAATAGAAAACACAGTTTTATATGTCATTACATTTTACCCTATGAAGAAACTGAAAGGGTGATTACTATACTGAAGGGGTTCTTGATCAGGGAATAACCTGCTATCAGAGATAGTAGAGGTTAACAAAGGTGAACAATTTAAACTTTATTTGGGTAAACATAATGGTATTCTAAATAGTAAAGCCATAAACAAAAATTAAAGTTCAAATAAATAAATAAATATATCGTAATGGGGAGCTTAGTAGGGCCAAGTGATAGTGGTATGTACCTACCTCCTATAAGATGTCCCTAGCTATTGGATTGTTATATCAGTAGCTGGGGGTATTGCAGTTCATGTGGCTGGGTTTATGGTGTACAAAGACTATTATATCTAGTCCCTTTCAATGTCTCCATGCAGCATTGCCACTTCATAGCACTTGAGCTGTCAATTTAAGTTCTGATCATTACATCATTGATAGGGTAACTGACTGGTTATTGAATTAATGCTATTTTGTGTTAGAAGATTTACACTCATTTGCTGATATTATATAAATAAGTAATTATTTCTCTAAGTAGATAATTTGTCTGTATATTAAGGTAAGAATTCCATCAATTTTTAGGGTAATAAGCAGGGGCTATCCTCTCATCAGCCTCATATAGTGTCTCGTTTACCATTGTCTTTAACTATCTTCTAATAGTTTAGACATCCATGATACTGAAAGAAATTCACATAAGTTCCTGCAGATCAGGTGAAGGAAATTGAGGACAGAGGAGCGGGAGGATATTAAAGGAGGAAAGAAATGTGGAAACTATTTCCTTGCTTGCCTTATTCATAGAAAAAGTCTCCTCGGCTGTGTCCTAAGAGCTCTGAGAATTTATATTTTCTAAATAGTTTGTATTTATTGTAGTTTAGAATGTGTTATATAATAACATTTGGGGAAAAATATTGGTTTGAACATTTTATCTCCTTTTATATATTTCCCAACAGATAATACAGCTTCAGTTCTGACAAAAAAAAATGGATTCCGAAGGCAAGAACAGTCTGTATTTTACTTACCAATTGTTATAGTAGACAGCGGATCTCCATCACTGAGTAGCACCAATACCCTGACTATTAGGGTCTGCGATTGTGATCAGGATGGAATTGCCCAAACATGCAATGCTGAGGCTTACATTTTACCTGCAGGATTAAGTACTGGAGCTCTGATTGCGATCTTAGCCTGTGTGCTGACACTATTAGGTAAGTCTCAGAGAAGTCATGGAAATGTATGGTATATTAGTGTGATTTACCTGTACAAAGTTCAGTGGTCCTTTGTCTCAAATCCTAGGTTGTTCCCAAATGTGTTTATTTCGTTAGTCATAAAATAGAAATTACTTCCTATATTTTTACATGGCTCCCAAAAATTAGATTTGAGGACATTATGGTACTATTCTTGGACTGGATCTAATGACATTATGTTACTATTCTTGGACTGGATCTAGAGTTCCGATTTTCCCTGAATGTTATGCAATTGGTTACATTTTTGCATTTTGCCCCGTACATGGATCTCTGCTACCCGACTGAAATGCAATCTGCTCTAGCAAGACTTACAGAAAACAACACCTCTAACAGCTACTGAAAGGGTGGTTGGGTTGTGCTCATCAGTGGACATGACTTGGTGAAAGGGAGCAAATGTTTACGTTAATTAACAGAATAGGTGTATTAATGCCCTATGTACCCATCCAGACTTCCATATCAATAGAAAACGTAAGGTAGGATTAATTGGTGTGAAGGAAGTTGTTAGTGAAGTGATTGTATGGATGTCTGGATATGACAGACCTGCATTATTTGATAATTGTAGATACACATGCTTATAAATCGCATGTCTGTATCTGGTCCATTATTATTATTATTATTATTATTATTATTATTATTATTATTATTACTACTACTGCCATTTAGTGATTGTAATGTTGGTTCTTGTAGAAGTGGTGGTGAAAGTATTGGTGGTGGCATTTGTGGTTTCAGTGGCAGAAAGGCTGTGCTATGCTGACGTCTTTCTCTCTGCAACTTCCTGACCATGGACTTGCAGAGAAGTTGCAGGGTGAAGGGTAGCACATCCTTTCCACATGCAGCTCCCTTGCACAAATTTATGATAATAATGTTGTAGATAGAGTGTGTTGCAGCAAACATTTTCGCAAACCCCCTAATCTCAGAAAAAAAGATAAGTAAGTGTGTGTGTGTGTGTGTGTGTGTGTGTGCGTGCATGTGTGTTTAGGTGTGTTTTGTTGGGCTGCTATCTTTATTTTAATCACATAAAAATTAAAATAAGGAGAGTGACATACCTTTTGCCAAATCCCTTACACACATAGAGGCAGATCCAGAGCTACGAGGAATGCACAGCGTAATAACAATGCAATCTCCCTGACACTCCCTCTGTCCCGCCGTAGTTACACTGTGTTACGCTGACTGCAGGCTATTCTAACTTTTGCTAGCGTAACTACGTCAGGACGTACTAACGACCTGATCATAGCCTTCTAACCCTGCCCTTCCAGCCTAATTTCTCTCCCCAACCTACCTTCCTAACTGTAGCGTAGTTATGGTTATCGTATGATTGGCACGCCCCTTCCACTGTAATTACGCAACAGTTAGGGAAACCGATCCTGACTTAGAAAAATCCTTAACTACGCTCAAAAACATTTGCCGGGCGCATGCGCAGATCAGCAAAACAGACGATCTGATGCTAACACCTGCCATAAAAACAGCACCCAACCTAGTTCTGGATCAGGCCCATAATGCCAGGATTCGGACTTATGCTCTCTGCCACTAGAAATTACTCCTCTAATGATTGAGCTATTCAGCTTGCTTGACAGCTGCTGGTATTCCCTCTCTGTTCAGGTTCTGTCTAGATACTCCCTGATGTCTTAGCTCCTTTCCCTGGTCTATATACGGTAAACCTGGTACTTACTGCCAGTAATCTAGTTCTGCTGTTTGGTTGCTGTTCAACTGCGTTCTTTCATACAACGTGTGTATTTTTATCAGCTTGTTGCCTCAGTCATTGGTTCTTCAATTCTGCCCAACTAGACACCAACCCAGCTGCTTCTGATGGTTCTACACCACCAGCTGGGACTGTCTTTTATATTAGCATATTTGTAAAATACTTGTGACTCCCTTAAATTTTAGCTAGAATATATTATGTTTTACAATTGCTTTCACTCTATGGTCCTCATATAAAAAAAATAAATGGTTAAAAACGTTTAAATATGTGACATATTATTTCTCAAAATTACAAAAATAACATTACAATCTATTATACAGTAACTGTATCAGCAGCTGCATTAATATAATCGGCAGGGCTATCATGGAACATTACCTTTTTCTTTATCATTATGATTGATAGCAGCTCTGTGTGTTTAGACAATACAAAACTATTTAAATATAATTTCCAAAGGTCACACAGATTGCTAAAAAAAAGCTTTTAAAATGAAAGTAAATGAATATGCCTGAAACCACTGTGTTCTCTATTTCATTTAAAAGGGAGTTAGTGTTTACATTATTTTTAAACAAACATTAAGGCTGATCTAGCAATATTTTCATTTTCAAGACATCTGCTAATATATGGATCATTAGAGGAAGGCCTGGTAGCTACTACATGACAAGCAATTTATTGCTTGTTATATGTGTCAAGGGAGGCTGCAGGAAAAACTGTGCTGTACTCTGTTATGGAGACAGAGACTGACTTTTTACAGTTTTTACCATAGGCTCTAAACCTAGAAAGAAAATCCCATTAAAAAAGTTACAGAAGATGAGTATCGGAAATTAGGATAAAATATTTCCGTGTGTCAAACATACATAAAAAATGATTAATGTAATCAGTACTTCAGTATAAAGAAACCCACCTGCAGTTGTAGCTATCTGAGCAAATTAAATTTTTAATCAACACATATAATTGCCATATTATGTTTTAAAATATTAATATAGATTAATTTGTATTATTTCATTAATTGTTTACTGTTTAATACAAAATTCATTATGTTTCATAACTGTGGGCCGGATGTGCATTTACCACACACACGGAAGGTCTGTCTGTCCGCATGGAAGAGGGGAGTGAATTCCCCCTGTCCACTACTCTCTCTTGTGCATTATTTAGGTCAGTTATGCTTCCATAAGGTGGCCTTAGGTCAACTGTGTGGATCAGCAGGTGATCTGAAAGGAAATTACTAAAACCCACCCAGACTATACAATTAAAATGCTAACCCCCCCACCCGCCAACCTTATAGAGTTTAGGTGGGCAGAAGGGATCTCTAGGCATACGATATGGAACAAAGTTCTGTATGCCTGAATATCCATACCGTAACATTTGGCGTGCTACCAAAACTCGGACAAATTTCACAAGCAGCTTGAGAAATTTGGCTGACATTCGAACCTCTGAATCTGGCCCTACATGTTACTGTCCATAATTTAGTTTTCTGTTCTTAGTTTAGTTATTATAGCATAATAACATTATTATTGTGTTGCCCTCTGCACTGCTAGACTTGCTTATCCAGTCGTGTTGCCTAGGGTCTTTCCATAGAGACTCAATGTCACCTTGGGCTCTTGCAGATTTTCTGCTTGATGGAGCACCCATTGGCAATATTGTTCATGGACAGGAGATTTATCCTGTGAAATTTGAGCATAATTCCATCAGACAGAGGAGTGGCATTGAGGAAATATTACAAGACAGCATCAGAGATTAGATTGCTATTTTAAATCAGATATTCATTTCTGGAAAGTATTTCTTTGAAGACAACTGATTTTATTTTGCTTATTTCTCAATTTAGTGCTTGTTCTTCTAATCGTCACCATGAGAAGACGGAAAAAGGAACCTTTGATTTTTGATGAGGAGAGAGATGTGAGAGAGAATATTGTACGTTATGATGACGAGGGAGGAGGGGAAGAAGACACTGAAGCTTTCGACATGACAACTTTAAGAAACCTGAATATTATCAGAGATAGCAAAAGCAGGAGGGATGTAACTCCAGAAATTCAGTTCTTGAGCAGGTCATCTGTACGAAGTCCACCAGACAACTTAATCTTTAGGGAATTTATTTGGGAAAGACTAAAAGAGGCTGATGTGGATCCTTGTGCTCCTCCGTACGACTCCCTACAGACATATGCTTTTGAAGGAAATGGCTCAGTTGCAGAGTCGCTCAGTTCACTAGAGTCAGTCAGCTCAAACTCTGAACATAATTATGACTACCTGAGTGACTGGGGACCTCGTTTCAAAAGACTGGCTGATATGTATGGCACTGTTGAAGACAACCTGTATTCATAGCATTGGGTTAAAAAAAAACATACTACACAAGAACTCAGTATTGAATGATACAATGTACATGTGCTCATTTTACCATTACAGAATTTTGATTTTGAGACAGATTTTTATTTCTCCTGCCCGTGAGACTGCACTGACTATACCTTTGACTAAATTTACTTTTCTATAGAATAGTTAGTAAACTCACCAATATCTTATGAACGGAATATTTTCCTGTCATTAAACTGATTTGGTGAGTGAGTCTGACTTATAAAAGGCCACAAACAAATTACTTTCCATAGTTCCAAATTCTTTTTAATTCCACAAATGCTCGGAACATAAGGCTATAGTACACCAATTTGCAGCTGGAACACACAAGAATATGGGGAGTTCAGTTGGTCTTCATAGACTAATTTAAGCAGGAAAATACAGCATGTTAAATGTTGTTCTTTGATGAAACACTGTGTTGGCCTTGTATTGACCAGCTTAACTCCATGGAGAACAATGTATGTTCTTACAAAAGCAATCTATTCTGTAATTGCATTTGGATATGGCTTAATGCACCTTAGATTGAAGGAATACAAAATTTATTTTGAGAAATGCTAACATTCCAATTATTAAACCTAGTGCAATATGCTAATTCAAAACAACTTTATTTGTTTTTAAGTGAGACAATAATACATTCAAAATGTAAAGATAATATAAAATAAAATATTAATCTTATATTTTGGTTCAGACCATTTTAAACAGCCGTAAGATCCCATATATACTATTTGTATATAATGAGGACATATAAAAGACAGTAATACTATTCTCCTAATCCCAAACCACAGAAAATGTGGGTTTAAACTGTATGAGGTGATATTATATATAAAATCTGAGTTCTGTTGCAGTAACACTATATTGTATTTAAAAAAGAAAGAGAAATGGAAGGATCATATGGCTGGATCCAGAATTCAAAGCTTACTCCAACTTCTTTATGCTTCAGTCGGATGTTGCTGAATTTAACACACCGTGCTAGTGAGTGAGTCTTTGATTCATTTTCAGAAAGCATTTCGACCCATTCACACTTGAGAAGAAATGGGGATTTGCTGAGTTCATAAATGGGAATTCCCACTTAGTCAGTTTACAATAATGGCATTCCATTTTAAAGTATACTCAATCAGACTTCAGAACTTCCCCAAATTTCCAGCTTTAGCCTGAAAATTAATGTAAGACTCTGCTGTTGGCATATGCTATATGTGAGTTGGTATGGTTGGAGTGTGCAACCTAGCTGAATCGAAAGCCTGGCCTGTAATGACTAAATCTGGACTTTGAAGTGTTTATTGTTGTGTTAAACACTTAACTGTAGTGAAATACAATACATACATGTGTCAGGTAAAGGTGTTTTGCTATCATATGATTCAGTGGTAAAGAAAAAAAAACCACAAAGACCATTAAAGATAAATATACAAGATTTCACAACATTTTGTATCGCTTGTATGGGAGCAAAACACATAGGACTTTTCAAAAATTACCTTTTCACACACAGGTCTTGTTGTCTGTTATACTTGAAAAGTAAAAGATAGAATTGGTACAGAAACTGAAATCTGTATATATGATACACATGTCTGTATATATGATACACATTTAAAGGAAGGTACAAATTAATGACTATATGATAAATAGCTTATCTAGCTAGATGTCTGACAATAACTTACATTAGCTAGTTTTTGTGTTATTTTTTGTTGCTGATTAGTAAATGTGTAGATACTCACCACTTGAGGAGAACATTGGATATACACTAATACCTAACGTTTTAGTTTTCATTTTATATTTACATGATGGTTGCCATTTTGCCCCTCTTTTCATTGTTTTCAAATATGGATCTATGTTTTATAATAAACAAGTAAATCCAATTTTTACATAATATCCTGTAAATAATGTATTAATGTCAGAGCAGATATCATGGCTTATCAATGGCAAGAATTGATTGTTGAAATGTTTTATTTTTTTTGTAAAATGTATGTATTATAAGGAAAAACTTACCCACAATTAATCTTCAGGTGTTTTTTATTTTTTATTCAAAGAACATCTCTATCATTTCTCATTTCCCTTTATTTTTTAGGGTTCTTTTTAGCCTCGTTGGTTCCTCCTCATTAACTTATCAACCTGTACATTCATTCTCCCTTGAAGTTGTATAGACAGTTTTCTTGCTTCTGCCTTTTATGAAGTCACATGACTTTCTCTGAATTATTTATAAAATGATTATTTTTTGCACCAAACACAATCACATTTCTAGGTATAGCACTGATAACCTGAAATTCTACGGACTTTCCTCTAGCATATGAGAAATATTATTTTGAGATCAGTTTGGGTTTTTCTTTATGCTTTTTATATAGTTCTGGATATGATTTGTCTCATTTTGAAATTGGTTTAAAAAGATACTACACAAAAACATATATGTACTAATCGCATGGGACCGGATTCAGATTTAAGTAATATGGTTGTTTTCAGCATGCAAGGTGTGGAAAATAATGACATTTTGCTTGTGTGAATATACACACAACACACTTTTATTACGGGTCTGGATCCTTTACGATTCAGACTTCCATAATGGAAATATTTCTAATGGCAGGGCGAGCTGTGTACAGAATATGTGCAGTATTATCATTTTTACAGTAAAGACTGCTTTTAGCCCATAAGTACTATCCAAGCTTCCACATCATGACCATTTTATGTAGGGACAGTTTGGAAGTTTTAATGTAGGGTCATCTGTTGCTAAGTCCGTGTGGCATCCCTTTGCCCACATTAGAGTTAGGATCCATCTGGCTGCTGAGCTCTGAGGTTAGCGGCACTGGTTGTCTAGATTTGGCACATTGTTTATGAGCATGATGGATAAGACTTATTGCAAAGATGAGAGGAGCAGCTTAACATTAAAAGGAATTGTAGTGTAGTAAGAGGAAGGTTATACAATTTATATTGGTTTTATTTCACTGTTTGCCATATTAAAAACATACACTTGAAATGGTTATTTGGCAAATAAAGGTACACATCTAATGACTGTAAAGTACTAAAATTTATTTTGATTCATTTAAAAGAAAAAAATTGGATCACAATGTTTCATTGCTGTACAAAATATTCATACTTTCACGCCACCCTAAGCATCCTTGTAATATGAAAACTACGCATAACAATAACTTGACAATAATCAGTTGAAAAATTTGTGAAATTCCCAGGGCACAACTAATTTTTAAGATGTGTCCTTTTTATGGAAAATGTCACACTCCTGAAAAATAATCAGTTATTTGCATATTGTCACTGGAGGTTTGCTCAGACTTTTACTAACCCTTTTTAATTAATTTGTTGAGGCTTACAAATGTGCAGTGCTTCTAAAAGCAACTCAATTCAGAGAAAATTTTATGTGTTAAAGCTGAAAAAACAAATTGAAACAGCAGAATTTTCTGTTTTGTACTACTTCTATTTATGTCCATGATACTCTATGCTGATTCCAGACTGGTGGAACATACATTTGCAAAATACTTATGACCATTTTTATTAGTTTCAGCAGCATTATTAATATTATTAATATTTAACATAACTGCTGTGTCTGAATGTGTGTGTGTGTGTGTGTGTGTGTGTGTGTGTATAGGTGAATTCATTTGTTAATGTTAAGTAAATGTTTTGTCAAGCTACTGTAATATAATTGCCTACATTAGGCTTGAAAATTGCTTTTTGCAGAATATATTTTGTGATTGCCTTACTTACATAATCTGAAAGATAATACCCAGGCTGTGTTACAATGCTAATTTTAGAGTGCTGGTTCCTCAGGCAGTAGCTTTAATAGTTGCTTTTCTTTCTTTCTTTTTTTTTTTTTGTTATCTTTTATCCTCTAATTTATAAAGGACATTTTGCCTTTTTACTAGATGTGTAGTGTTGCATTACATTTTTGAAGCACTGAGCTACATAATATTCAGGTCCATTTTGCTGCCTTGCAGTATAAGTCTCAACAGAACAAGCTGATTTTCCTCTAGACGCCTATGTGAATCATATGAAGCATGGAAAATGAGAACGAACTCTAAGCAATCGAATGGCATTGATACAGAAAGAAATCGCTTACAAGGACATTTGATTTTCAGCCATTAATATTTATGAGACATTGAAATCAAATAATTGTATACTATTTTCCTTTGGAAAAAAAAAAAAAAAAAGAATCTAAAGATGATGTCTAAGAATTGAAAAACGCGTTTCCAAAATGTTACTGTTACTATTACTGAAAACTGAACTTTTTGTGTTGTCAATGATATACAGTGATACAGCTGTTTCATGTTTAAATCTTATTTGTTGTTTTGCTATTGAATTGACCTTGTTCTTGCACATTTGCATATTGATTTTGGAAAGCATACTTTGTATACTGGTAAACACTACTGACAAATAGTATTGTTTAAATTCTACAATTTAAACCTCTAAAAATGCATTTTTTTTAATTCAATAACTTTTTGCAAGACTCAGATATTTACACCTTTAAGTGTTTTCATTCTATATTATTGATTAAATGTATTTTTTCCTTTACTATTTGGAATTTGCATATTATTCCTTATTCAAAAGATTGATTGTTAAATTAGTAATTTTTAAGTAAATACATAGAACAACAACATAAACAATGAAATCTTTCTAAAGTAAATATTTTTCAATGACTCCTGAAAGTGATATATATTAACATCAGGATTTAAGGGAAAAAATACAAATTGCATAGGCTATATGATATTTCAAAATTATGTCAAGACTTAATAAAACCCTGGGGATTTTATAAAATGTACACAAATATTGGTGCTCCAGTCTTCAGTTGTGCATTTTTTTTATTTTTTTTTTATTACTGGCAAGGTTTTTAAACTGTCATGTTTGTTAGGAATATTCATACACTGAGGAACAGAGTCTAACTAGAAGTATTCACTAAAGCACTTGATGATGTGGACAGACTTTGCTGCAGACTTCTAGCAGGTTGTGGTCCCCAATGGAGGTTCCAGAGTTCCCTGATACCTGAGGTAAGGCCCGGTGACAGGGGAGGACAAGGGGGACAGCTGTGACAGGCACCAAGTTTCAGAGGGACCCCCTATAATACATTATTGAGGAGGGATGTGGGCCAACAAATATAAGTGTACCAGACCCCAAGATTTCTGTTGCCAGGCCTACCTGAGGTCACAATAGATAGATCAAGGATGGTTCCTCGAACAACAGGTGAGGTAAGGAACCTCAGAAAGACTAGTAGACATGGATGCTGTGTGACAACACAATAGGGTAGATCCAGAACAAGGAAGGGTTTGGAAAGCGTAAGGCGCCTAAAATACGTACATGAGAGGGGTGTGCCGAGAGGAGTGCATAGAAGGTACGCGTAGCAAAAGCGTAGCTCTGGATCTGGCCCAGTGAGAGTAAGGTGGCAAAAACTCAGTTTCAGATGGGATTATACAATGAGAGTAAGGAGGTAAATACTCAGTATAAGGTGGAATAACAAAATAAAAGTACTGCCAGAGATGATGAAAGCAAATAAACAGCACAGAAACAATAAACAGCATGCTCACACAAGATACACGAGATGGGAGGGAAAGGTGAGGAGAACTGGCATTTGGAATGAGGAGATCAACAAAGAAACAAAGCAGCAGACACAGAAATCGCAAGAACCAAACAGGAACCGAATAGGAGCAGATAAAAGGTGCAAGTCACTGTGCTATCAGAGCTCATGCCTCCAGTGAACTAACTGGTGTATTGGCTGCTAGGGAATAGCCAGGACACTGTTACAACAGCCCACGAGGGAGAAGGTGAAACTACAAAAGATAAACTGATTATGTACCGTCACACTGTGACTACATGACTACATATAACAGAGTTTAGCAGTTTGAGATACAAAAATTCTAAGCAAAACTTTCATCCCTTATGTAAAGGTCTGTTCGGCTATAGCAAAAGTGCCAAGTGGTACCGGCCCATTTCTTGTTGCCTTGGCAGTTGGTCTAAAAGTAAAAATAAATAAATATTATGACTATTTAAAGAACTGTTATATAAATTAAGCTCTTACATCTTTGTTTCTGCCATATTATTTTTTTATTTTTCCCTCTATAAATCCAATGCTTAGTAGCACTTACACTTTAAACTTTGCTAATGGCTGTTTCCCAATAATCACGGACTGGATTCTGAATTAAGAATGAGAGGTCACTTCCGCACGCAAGGTGCGTAAGTGACCTGACTGCACTGGAGGGCTCATGCGCCCTCCAGATGTTACGCTAGGGTAACTATAGTAACCCTAGCGTATAAACAATCAGATGGAACTTTGTTCTGTCCGAGCCCATTTCCCCTCTCTCTCGCTTACTTACAGACCTCCGCACGCACGGAAAAATGTGCGGGGTTCTCAATCCGGTCCCACATGTGGATCTGTTTAGGCCCTTTGAAATAACTGCACATTGCTACATGCCCTTTGCAATTTAATTTTTAAAGTTGCCAAGAAACTGAATAATAAAGAGAAACTGTTATCAATGTGAAGAGAGAAAGACTGTGCACTTTAAAAGCATCAGCCGTCATCTTAATCTGGCATCCACCAACATGGAAGAAAATCTGCAAAAGTATGAAAAACGTGAAGAAATTGATTATTGGGCCTGAATAGATGAAGGAGAAGGGGGTCTGAAGAGATAAATAATATTTTCTTTGAACATAAGTATTATTTTAGCAAACTGAATATGTATTTATGTTCTGACTTAGGACCGGATTCACAGATCCGGTGTGAGTTAGGTGCAGACAGACCCACACCTAACTCACCCGTCCTGCCCCCATCCTGTTCCCTTTTTTAGGTACCTTATGGCACTTATGACCGACCTAAGGCAATCTACGTACCAAACTGGTACGTAGATTGCGTAAAGGACCTACTATGCATGCGCAGTAGGCCCTTTACTACAGATACACACCTAAGAAGCGACTGCTTCTTAGGTGTGAATCCAGCCCTTAAATACCAGCAATAGAGCATCTCCCAGTCTGTGATAAATACACCTGTGCTGTGACCAGTAAAATCAGGTAAAGGGATCATGTAAAGGAGGGTACCAGGTCCAACTACTGTACAAAAATGTGAATTTTAGACATTCATTTAATCAGCTCAGAGAAAAGTATGCAATAAAACATGGGAAACTTTAAAACATATTTAAAGTTTAAACTGTTGCAAATACATACTGCATGGCACAAACCCTTCTAATGAAATGCAACCAATGTACTGGAGGTAATAAGGAGAAAAAGAGAACACTTAAATTGTTAGACTAGAAAGACTTAAAAAACAATTTTGCTTTATGATCAATGTGCTGTGCTAAATATGTAAAAAGGAGATAAGGTTAGTAAAAACTGAAGCTGGAAAGATGGCAATTTATAGTAGGAGCAAACATTTTATTTAATTATGCAGAAATAAAGCAAATAAATGCTATAATTAGACTTTTTATTCACATGACGTGGATTCTATTGTTGTTCATCAACTGTCACAGCACGTGGATTCGATTGTTGACTGACAGTTTCTATAGGATTGTATAGCTCCTGACTGTTGTCCTATTAGGTTGCAGTAGTTGCCATGGGCAGTGGCGTAGCTACAGGGGTCGCAGCGGTCGCAATTGCGACCGGGCCCCTGAGCTAGGGTTGCAGTAGTTGCCATGGGCAGTGGCGTAGCTACAGGGGTCGCAGCGGTCGCAATTGCGATCGGGCCCCTGAGCTAGGGGGGCCCAGCACAGGCCCCCCCACCACTCACCTATAGTGCCACGCTGGCACTTCCATTGTCTGGGCCCGTTAACGGAGGCAGCTACACCAGAATTCAGGGCCCCCGGGCCCTGAAATCTGCTGTAACTGCCTCCGTTAAGGGGCCCAAGCCAGTAACACAGCTATTACTGGCTTTGGTCTCAGTAGTACCCAGTAATGCACTGCATGACGTCATGACGTCATGCCAGTGCCGCACCTCCACCTCCCGCACTGTAAGCCTGAGCCCTGCGTTTCTTAGAGAAGAGCGCAGGGCTCAGTGTGAGACCGTCTGACAGGAGATGGAAGCAGGTAAGCAGCATTTATGTATTTTTTTTATTAGATTCCAGTGGTGTGTGTGTATATACGTGTGTATATACATATATATATATATATATATATATATATACACACACATATATATACACTCATACACATATACACACACATATATATGTGTG